>CAACVS010000516.1:14504-44876 GCA_900660405.1 Pseudo-nitzschia multistriata
ATGTGGGAGTTGCAAAACGGTTGCATTTTCCATACAAAATTGACTCTTTCTTGCAACCAAAATAGGTACGGATGCAACCAAAACGGAAGAGCTAATATGGTTGCACAGTAGAATCCCTACCACAAAATATGTAGAATATGTGAGTACGGTGGTAAATAGAGTGGGTCCAGTAAGAGTACTAGAGCCTTAGTACGTTACGCACCAATTTTGAATGTTTTGCAATATGGGTGATTCCCGCAAACATATTTCGAGATATGTTTTCKGGAATACGTTTCAGTGGTACAGAAGACACAGATTTCCAGCTCAACTTACATATTTTCCCCCCATTTTTGGAATTTGGAATCCTGTATAAATTGCATGCAATTTGAAAAAATTCCAAAGTGGCAGGAACTTTGGGATTTTCACTAAACGAGACTGGATATGGTTAAGTCAAGGATTCCAAATAAAAAATATGTAATTTACATATTTTTTCGAGCCGGCCGGTCTCATTTTTACATATTAATATGTTTGCGGGAATCACCCAATATCGGTTGCAAAAATGCGGTACCGGTACAGTACCATTTTGATAGCTCGATCTTGTCGTCCGGTTGGTACGTACGTATCTTTTTTGAGTGATCTTTTGGAAGTTGGGTTCAGTTGGTACTGGTACTCATACTACGTAACGTGATATGCAAGGTTGAGAACTTGCGACGGACTCCTTCGGGTGAGATTTTTTTCGCCAGTCATCGCGATATTCGTTGACTAGGCTCCGCTGCACTTAGGCTTAGTTTTACAACTGTCAATAACCACACACAATCAAAACTACAACAAGAATGGCATCGCCAACAACACTATCTGCACGAGACAAGGCGCAAGCCTTTGTTGACAACTTCAACCGGTCTTACGAAGAGAAACATGTTGCCTTCGAGAACCAATTCTGGGGAACAAAAATGGCGCTTTCGTCTACGGAGGAATCTCCATACAGCACCGAACTTCTAACGAAAACGAAAGCAGAGATGGAAGATCTGCTTTCGGACCCAGCGGTCATCAAAGAAGCAAAAGAACAACAGGAGGCTCTCGCAAACGCCAAGGGAGAGGATGTCCAGGAGGTCTTGAAGGTTCTGGATGTCATCGTTCGCACTTGCCGTTGCAATGAGTTTCCAACACCCGAATCCAAGGCGGTACGAGAAGAGACGAACAAAATCGAAGGTTCCCTGGAAAAGTCTCGGAATGAAATGACCCTGGGATACACCAACGAGGAGGGAGAATTCATTAAAGCCTCCTCGGTCGGATTGCGGACCGTGCTTCGAACCGCTCCTTCGGAAAGCACTCGCAAGTCGGCTTACGATGGACTCCGATCCATCGGTGCCTTTGTTTGCTCGAACGGCTTTTTGGAGATCGTTCGGCTTCGCAACAAGCTCGCCCACTTGCTGGGATTCGAAGACTACTACGACTACACCGTCACGAATGCCGAGGGTTTCTCCAAGTCCAAGCTTTTTGAGATACTGGACGGCCTCGAGGAAGGAACCCGCCCACTCATGGCAAAGGCAAGGAAAGACCTAGAAGAATTGCACGGAGTGAAGGCTCTGGATCCATGGAATACGAGCTACATGATGGCGGGGTCCGTTGTGAAGAAAATGGTGAGTCTGCCTTGTGTGTCTTGTTTGTTGGGTCATCGGATATCGTTACTTTTATTGAAGCATGTCAATCCAGAGAGCGGAAAGAAATAAAAATATAGAGAACACCTGTGAAGTCGGTTCTCATGCTTGCTACCACTGGTTATCGCCGTTTGTAGGATCCCTACTTCCCCTTTAGCAAATCTGTCGAGAACTACCTACGATCCTACGCTGCCATGAACATTGGATACTCCAACGCGACCATGACGCTGGATCTGCTGGACCGCAAGAACAAGTACAGCAACGGGTTTTGTCACTGGCCGGTCCCTGCCTGGATCAAACCGGACGGAACCCATGTTCCATCGCAAACGAATTTTACCAGCCTGGCGGATCCGGCCGCGGTCGGCAGCGGCCTCACGGCCCTGAACACTCTCATGCACGAGGCGGGGCACGCCGCACACTTTGCCAACATCGCACAGCCCAGCCCGCTCTTCAGCCAGGAGCGGGCGCCGACGAGCGTCGCATACGCCGAGAACCAATCCATGTTTTTGGATTCCCTCGTCGGAGATTCTGCCTGGAGGGCCAAATACGCCAAGGACTTGCAGGGCACACCGATTCCCTTTGCGATCATCGAGGAGGACATCCGGGCGAAGCACCCCTTTGCGGTATTCCAGCTGCGTGCCATGCTTTCCGTCTCGTATTTCGAAAAGGCGCTCTATGAACTCCCCGAGGCCGAACTTACCGCGGAAAAAGTCCAGAGTCTGGCCGATGAGGTAGAGATCCGGATCCAGGGAGGACTGGGTGCCAGGCCTCTCTTGAGCGTCCCCCACCTGGTCAGTGACGAAGCGAGTTGCTACTATCAGGGATACACGGTGCGTGCCAAAAGAGTTTGTTTTGTAGCGAGTGCCATTTTCATATCAATATATTTTTTTAGGTCGAGAATTGCTTCATTGTCGTGCTGACCTGTCGCTTCTGCTGCTGCTGCTGAAAAATATGTCTGCATGTTTGGAAATCTAAAACGGGTATTGTTGCAAACGAAAAATGTTCAATCTACAGCTTGCTGAAATGTCGGTCCATCAGACCAGGAAGTATTTTAAAGACAAGTACGGATACATTGTTGACAATCCAAATGTGGGTCCCACCCTTACAGAATCCTATTGGAAATGCGGTAATTCGAAACCCTTTCTACAAATTGTGAAGGACCTCACCGGGAAAGAACTCAGTGGGGACGATTGGGTAGATGCCCTGAAGGAAGACCTCGAGGAGCACATTGCACAGGAACGAAAAGAATACGACGGGATGATATCGAAATGCGAGGCATCCTCTGCCGAGGAAAAGGACGGGGAAGAACCTCTCGATTTGGCAATGACTGTCAAGTTTGTGGACGGTGACCACGTTATTTCCGACTCGAGCCAATCCGGGCTTCTCAGTGCCTGCAAAGAGTTTGAAGCCTTTGTTGCTGCACGTGTCGCCGCAGCCAAGGCTTCCTCTTAGGCTGCGCAGAATGTGGAACTACGAAGCAACAATAGAAGGGCGTTGACGCTATCTTTTTCGATCATTGTCCGTGACTTGATTCTTCCGTGGCACATTGGAATTTTCACAACCGTATACCGGAGAACACCCCCTGTCGTTCCTATTATAGACTTGTTGATTTTGTAATTCATTAAAGCATGTCAATCGCAATCTCCTTGAAATGAATCTGTTACTGCCTAGTGTTCCCAATGCCATATCTGCTGAGTATTACCTGTTTTCCAAAGATCACAACATTGTGGTTTTTCTGTCTATCCATTGCGCTCATAAGATGTTGATTGATGTTGCTGGAGTGAGGAAGAAAATCCCCAAATCGATCCATAACTCCCCACGAGCCAGGTTTCTGGAAAAAAATAAGGGCGGAAATGATAACACCGCCAACGAATATACCTGGGGAGGAATGCTTGTCATAGACCACAGGGCAAGCACTATTCAATGACTTAGACCATGCAATTTATAGTAGCAACAAGGGCAATGATAATCAAGAGCAATCCAAGGTTCTGGTATACTCTGACTGCCAAGGAAGACGAAAGAAGTAGCTAGTACTCCTGCTCAAACACTAATTGAACAACAACAAGAAGAAGAACAAGTTGACCACAAGAGGAGAGAGAAATTGATCGTTGCAGAAGCATGAACTACTACTAGTCCTTTTCATCAAATTACAATGATGTCATCAGTGTGTGATGTAGTAATACTGAACTTTATAGTCAGCAGTCTAGAAAAACTGAACTTGTTTCATTTCTTACATGTTTCAGTGCTGTACGGTGAGTGATTTACTGCACCAGCAGTACCACACACGGTACGAGTAGAAGTAGCGTAATGCTTCGTACATAAAAATCACTTTCTCCACCGTTTTAATCTAACGAAAATCTTCCCAAGAACTTCCATAAAACATACTCTTTGGTTCTTGTTTTGGACTTGCGACTCTGTCAAAGAAACCGGGCTGCCGTAGAGTGGTGCTACTTATCAAACAATCCTTTGGCAACCGACTCGTGCGCACGGAACAGAACAGAACGAAAATATGTTTTTGGTGAGGCAAGCCTTGGCTACGAGCAGCGGGAGCGGCAGGTGCTGCGGAAGCAACGGTGTCGCAAAACGGTTGCCGAATCCATCCCAGCTACTCATCCGCCGCCAAAGGCAGCCGGTCAACCCAGCGTTGTTCCAGCAGCATCGCCACAACAGCTGCGGCGGCAATGCTTCCGGCACCTCTGACAAAAAGAACCTTCCGGCGACGCTCCTGCAGCGGGGGCACAACAGCAACCATTGCTCCACGCGCTCGTTCTCTGTGGTGCCGCGAGTGGCCAACCACAACAACAACCACAACGGCAGCCGCCTTGCCGAAGCAGACCGCCACCCCGAGCAGCAGCAGCAGCAGCGCCGGAACATGGCCCGCTCGAGCATGGCGAAGGGAGGCGACGCCGATCCGTCCGCCAAGCCCGAGGCAAAGGCCCTCGCGTTTTTGGTCGGGACGCTCGGCCACGAGCGAGACGTGGCGGAGGGCGTCCTGAACGCCCTGAGGCAGTCGGGCGTCTCGGGCGACGCGGCCCTCCTGTCGATGGTCCGCTCCCTGGCCGGCCGGTGGGAGGTCGACGAAGACGCCGGCCTCGAGGCCCTGGTGGAGAGCGTCACGGTCGAGCTGGCCCGGTCCAGGGGCAAGACGACGGTGGGCTTCTGGGTGCTGCCGGCGAGTGCCTGGCCGTCGAGGGAGGGCGAGGACGACACGGCGGTGGAGGTGGACAAAACGCGCGCCTTTTGGGTGGAGGGATTCGAGGACATGGTACGTTTTTGCGTGTTGACGGTTGTTGCCGTTCTCGCTGTTTTTTTCGGCGTTGTGTGTGTGTGTGTGTGTGACAGCAGCGCCGGCAGCAGCATGTTTTGGAATCCGTTCTCACCGTGCAGCGCAGTCGTTGACGGACGTCGCCAAGTTCGGGGACGGCGAGGGTGCGGACGTCCTGGGCGAGATGATCGAATGCGCCTGCAGCGGGATCATGGCGTGTTCGACCTGTCACGTGGTGGTACAGCCGGAATGGTTCGAGCAGGCGGGCGGCGAACCGTCCGAGGCCGAGCAGGACATGATCGACCTGGCCTACAATCCGAAAGAGACCTCCCGGCTGGGATGCCAGGTCGTCCTGACGCCCGATCTGCAGAACGCCGTCTTCAAAATCCCGAGGGGTGCCAACAACATGATGGACTTTATTCCGTTTGAAGACAAGGACTGAGGAACGGGGGAACGAACACGCGGGAGCAGCATGCATTCCGAGGCAAGAGAAAACAGAACGGCTACGAAAGGGAGAAACTGGGCTGTACTTTCTCTAGTTTTTTTCAGAATGGTTTGCGGACTGGTAGTTTCTATATTTCTCACGACCCAATAGTATTGTTGATAGCAAGGAAATCGAAACGAAGACGTTCAGGAGTTTTGGTATGCGACTTTTTTTCCGGAAACCGACGAAGGGACACTGACTGTGTCATGTAGGTCCCGCAACCGATTTCGAACAATCGAGTTCGCACCTTACCAACAAGTCAACTATCTAATATTAATTCGGGGTTCATTTAAGAAGGAAAGAACAAAACATCTCACCGACGATGTGTCCATAAGCACGTGCATCACTCTGCTCCATTAAAATATATCTTGTCCTCGCTACCAACCTGGACTCTGCCCTTCTGGGTGTATTTAGATGCACCAAGAGAAAAAACATTTCGTGGAAGCTTGACCTCTAGATCTTGTACTCTGTTACGCCATCGTCTCATTTGTTTGACGCACACCGTCGTCAAAGTAGTAGCATTTCGAATGAATGTTTCCGTTGTAGAGGTGTTGTGCAGAGGATTGCATATCTGGTTTCGGCAAGACATGTTCACTTGACATGTTACTCTGCTCTAAGTGATTTATACACAAATGATAGTAGCTCCAAGCAAAGAACACGTGAATTGTTTGTAAGCCGATAGAATTTAAAGTTTACAATATTTATGGACGTTTTCACATTTCGAATCGCTGGTACTAAGTACTCATGCTTCTAGTTGGTGAAAACAAGAGCATGGCACTATTGGGACTCGCCATGCCCGGCAATCAGGACGTGGCGTAGACTATCCGGAGCAACCCAAGCATCAAAGCATCCACATATAGACAGAAAAACACGAGATACATATACATGAATACAGCCAAGCTGTATCGCAGTCATCAATCGACCCTTGCAAGCAATGTGTCTGTTATAGGAACTGAGCAGCAGCAACACAAGTAGCTGCGAACGTGAAAAGAACCGAGCTGGCGAACGACGGCGAACGCACTGCACCACTGGATTTGGATTCTGGTGGAACTTCTTCCTGTTCGGTCGAGGACGAAGAATCGTCTGCTGCTGGTGGGTCTTCGGTTGAAGTTGTCTCGGTGTCGTCCACGACCGTATCGGTAGTTTCTGTCACTGTTTCAGTCGTTATAGTAACGTTTCCTTCTGCGTCATCGAGAAGCCAATCCTGGAGGATTGTATCGACGAAATTGATGTCAGTTGGAAAAAGATAGTTTGATAATACGAGGAAAAAAAAAGATCAGAGAAAGAAAAAAATACATAATAATGAGCAATGAAGTCCAGTTGATTCTGTTGGAATCCAAAACAGATGCAAAAAAATATTAATTGCCTTCAAATTGGCGTATCGCATAATGGATAGCAATTGGAAAACGTACCAGTATGTCTTCCGATTGAAAGCTCTTTCCTTTCTTCGAAACTTTTTGTACCTTTGCACCCTTCGCTCCTTTCTCTTTCTTTGATTTTTTTGATCCTTTATCTCCTTTTTCTCCTTTTGGATCTTTACCTTTCTTTGGTGCCTTTGATTTCTTAGATCCCTTTGGCTCTTCGGCCTCTTCGGGACTTAATTCTCTCCCTTCTCTCACACCGGAACCATTGATGATGCTTAGACCCCGAGTTGCTTGGAAAGAATTTGATGAAATTATTCCTTCGGCATGGGTGGAAAGTGCAAATTCCGCCGTAGTCAGAGAGGCCACAGCGACAACTGGTAGAATTGTAGCTATTCGGAGCATGGTGGTTTGTGTATTTCACTACGGCGATTGTTTGAGCTCTTTTGCTGTTTCGCTTGTTCCGGCGTGGTGTGTTGTAGATTGTATTTTTTCCCTGTCCTTTGAATGCTTTGAGAAAGAGAGCATTCGAAATGTCGTAACGGTTGCAAACACTTGTCTTGCAAGATGTATTTCATTAGTTCATAAAACAATCAAAACTCGTCGCACCTTCAACGTAGCAGTACCGTACGGTACGTATCGTCCGGTACGCCGAGGAATTGATGCATTGGTGGAATCAGAACGAATACCGAAAATTTCTGGACGGTTTTATTACGATCCAAAGAATCTTTGTTCGCCGAAAAGGCATAAGAATTTCACGAGAAATGATATCGATGCGCGCATGCGTCTCGTATGTGAGTGGTGTACTTGAACGAAATAGAGAGCGGGGGATCCCGCGTCACATTTTTAGACTCTTGAAGAGCTTAACTAGTGTTGAAAATATGTTGGGATTGTCGACGATTTCGTCGACAACAACAAAAAATCGGAGCCACTTCTCAAGACTACTAGGGAAACCCTATTGTCCAACGGAAGAAGAACCTGTTCCATCACCATAATAATCGCATTCGAGTTTCTGTACTAGTACTACTTTTACTAATAGCGGGAGCTTGGTACTATGGATACTAACCATATCTCCATTAATGCAATTACTACTGGTGTCGTGAGAAGAAGAACATGAAGATCTTTCTACGACATCACGAGTAGTGATTTTGTTTTCTTCGATGCCACTAATATTAGTACTAGTACTACAAGTGATCCAAATTATGTATAAAGCAACCTTGTTCTTTACAATTGCTACTACTACTGTCAAATTAAGCTCAATATTAACAATCTGCCTTATTTTTTGTGTCATACTGACCTCATCCAATAGTACTCCTCCTAGTACTACTAGTAGTACTACTACTAGTATCCACACACTACTACAACAACTTGGACAAGAATAGTGCTAGTACTCCTGCTATCGACCAAACATCACATCGCTTTCGCGATTTTGAAACAAAATCTTGAATCCATCCTGATCTTTTTATTCTGAAATAAAGTGATCCTGTCTGCATTTTTGTTCCTGCACTTTTTCCACTCAAACTTGCTCCGAAGAGAACCACAGGACGTCGGCCTTTTCCGCTATTCGACTCCTAGCTCGTGATAACTTGTTGCCAATGATTGATAAAAAAGATCATTAGCCTCACAGAAATCGCCCCAAAATCACAACCGCATCATCTTTCCATAGAAGATCTTCCTCTATCTAATTAAATCAAGAATTCCAATCTAACACGACAGTATCTACAGCAAACTGCATCTCTTTTGGAAGTCCGTTCGATGTATTCATCTTCCTTCACGCAAGATCTACATCGAACCAAACAATAGCCATCCTTTACAATTTCCTTCCTTTGTATTCCTACTGACGAAGGCGAAGAACATTACAGGAAATGACTACAACAGTGCCGCGAAAATCGATGCTCCCAAGACAACCATTGCTTTGGTAGTGAATCTGCTGCTGCTACCACTGGGTGGCAGAGTCGGTTCTCCTTTCATGCCAAGCTGTGTGTTAGAGAATTCCGACGGTGGGCAGGGCTTTTCGTCGTACGTCGAATTGTATTTCAGCGTCCATTCCTGTCCCTTCACGTTGCAGTATCCGTCGAAGACGTTGAGAATGCACCCGCCACCGTTGGTGACGTTCAGACTGCAGCAAGATCCTTCCCAGCGATGCAGGATGATCATTTCGTCGCAAGAAATCGGCGTGTTTGCGGTGAGCGGCAAACTGCTAGTCTTCTCGCCCATGCCCTGCACAAACACACCAGCGTTGTTGCTGCTCCATGCGATCGACAGGACGGCCATCCATAGACATGCGACGATCGTCTTCTTGCCGGAATTCATAGCAGTGGAATGTTTCATCATGGTGGGTGCTTTTTGTGGCTTCTTTGCTGGTATGGTTTGCTGTGACTTTATTGTGGTTTTGTGTTCGTTTCGGAGGTCTTCGGTCGTTCAAAATGAGATGTCACCAGCGAGTGAATCAGAAACGGAGCCATCTACTGTATTGGGGACGGAAAGTTACCTCCCGTACAAGGCGAGTCATCTGTTTGGTCTTCGCTTCAAGATGGCGGACATATGGGTCACTTGGTGTCACTGGGGACACACTTCTACGACTAATTCTACGTACATTTTGGATTAGACAGAACACAAATCTAGCAGAAGTACTGTACTGTACTGTACTGTACTACTTTAAATCTTACTTGGACGAAGTAGGTAGGGTACGTACCCTACTTACTCTAAGATTAGTACTACTAGTATTTACTTGCCTCGCTAAACAAAATTGAAGTTCTGATCGTACGCTCAAGTTTTTCAAATCATTTTTGTTTCTCGTTCTGCAATACCCAAATACAACTCGAGAGAACAGTTACAGAGCAAAAATCGGTAGAGTAGAGTACGACTCTACCACCTAGTAAAGTCATTGTACGACTTCAATATTTTACATCAGAGCTACAGTAAGTACGTACGAGTAGTACCTACTTTACCGTAGATATCGATTTTCAGATATTCAGGTACGTACTCCGTACTAGCAGTAACCCCAATCCTAATTGTTCCGAAGACTCGAGAATAACAAATTGATTCAAAAACTGCTAGTAGTAGTAGTAGTATATCTGTGCTCCTCTCCATCGAATAGGGAATTGAAGTACTAGGAATGGGTGGGACCTGGAGGAAAAATCAAGAAGCCCTCATTCTTCCAGCAGGACCATACATCGAAGAACAATCCCGATCCGAAACAGTGCACCATTGTACGACTTCTTGAATTAGTAGTTTAACTAGTAGTACTACTATTACCAACCGGGCCTGCCATTCATGAAATAAAACGAGTAGTATTAGAACCCACTCTTCTGCCAATCCCTGGCCTTTTGACCCCTACCAATCCTTCTTCCCGGTCCTGCTGCCAGACCGGATTTCCCCATTTCTGTCCGACCGTAGCTGCCCAGCACGACACAGATGGAAACCGTGCGGGTTACCCCACCTGCTTGCATCTGCCGTCGTCCCGTCCCGTCCCGTCGCAACGCTGTTCGAAAAGGTCCGGTGATGCAAAGGAGGACGACCATCGAGAACAACAGCAGCAGCAGCAGCAGCAGCAGCAGCAGCAGCAACAACAACGCCGAGAGTGTCCACCACCAACCATTTGCGTTGCGCTGCGCTGTGTCGAGTGGGTTGGTGGGCCGAACCGAAGGATCTCGAAAAACAGCCGCCTGCTGTGCGGGTGGTTTTCCGTGCGGCGTTCGGGAGCTTCCGACGACAAATCAAACCACGGGGGCAAGGTTGCTACAACGCACAGTACGTACTACAGTAACTACTATCGTCTAGTTTACTCCAAACCGATCGTGGTGTTCGGTGGTTTGGACGGTGGTTTGTCTTTGGCCCGTCGCTCGCTTTGCGCTTTTACTCTGCTTGCTTGCCGGTATACCGCTTGGCCTCGTCGACCAGCCAGCCGACGGCTTCCTCCGGCGTTCCCTGCATGACGCCGTGGCCGAGGTTGAGGAGGTGCCTGTTACCGGGCCCCCCGGCCTTGTCGATGCAGTCCCGGACGGCCTGCTCGATCTGTTCCTTCGACCCAAAGAGGACCGTCGGGTCGATGTTCCCGCTGACGGCAACGTCCGGGCCCAGGATCCTCCGGGCCTCGGCCATGTCGACGGACCAGTCGACGGCGATCATGTCGGCCCCCATGTCCCTCTGGAGCTCCAGGTAGGAGGATCCCCCGTTGGCAAAGTAGATGACCGGGACGTCCGGGTGCTTCTCCTTGACAATGGCAATGGCCTTCTGGGCGGCCGGCTTGGCAAAGTCGTTAAAGTGCTTGGGGGAGAGCTGGTGGGCCCAGCTCTCGAAGAACTGGATCACCTGGGCCCCGCACTCGATCTGGTGGCAGGCGTAGTGGCCGATCATGGTGGCGATCTTGTCCAGGAAGAGGTCCATCGTGGCGGTCTCCCCGCGGGCCGCCTCCATCATGAGCTTCTTGGTGGCCAGGCAGTGCTTGGAGGACTTGCCCTCGATCGTGTAGGCCGCCAGGGTGAAGGGGGACCCGACAAAGCCGATGAGGGCCGTGTTCTTCTCCTCGGCCTCCCTCGAGAGGTCGCCCAGGATCTCCCGAATGAAGGGGAGCTTCTCGTCAAAGGCCTCCACGCCCTCCACCGACCCGAGGGCCTCCACGTCGGACTCGCTGGCAACCTCCGTGGAAATGACGGGCCCGATGCCCGGGACCACGTCGAAGTCGATCCCGAGGGTCGGCAGGGGCGTCAGAATGTCCGAGAACATGATGATCCCGTCCATCCCGTACTTGCGGTGGCACTGGAGGCTCAGCTCGACGGCCATTTCCGGCGTCTCGGACCGCTCCCGGAAGGGGTATCTGGTCGAGTAGGCCCGGAAGGCCTCCATGTACCGGCCGGCCTGGCGGCAGAGCCAGACGGGGGTCCGCTCGGTCACCTCCCCGCGGGCGGCCCGGACCAGAATGTCGCGGTCCCCGGGCTCGGTGCAGTGGGAGTGCTCGGTGAGCTTGGCGTCGACGTAGTCCTCGACGGGGGCCGCCGAGGCCGAGAGCGAGGGGGACAGAAGGTGGGAGGGAGCCCCCTGGGGGGCAAAGGCAGACGCCCTGGGGGCGGCCGCCAGCAGCGCAACGAGCGAGAACTTCATGGCAGCTTGTTGTGGTGGTTGTGGTGGTTGTGGTCCGGTGTGGATTGGTATCCGGGCTCGGACTTTTTTTTTGTCTGGATTGGTTGCGATCGTCGGGTTTTCGAGGAAAGAAGGAACGAAACAAAAACAAAAACAAGCAGAGAAAAAAGAAGCAACGAAGTGTTGGGAAGCCCGTCGGGTTCCTATCGGTTTTGTACCGTGCGTACGTTGTTGTACGGTGTGTCCCATGGGTTGCATCACCCATCACCACCGCCATCATCACCGAACGAAACAAAACAAATCCCGGGGCCAAGTTGAAGAGACTCTGGGTTGTTCCCGTGCGATAGCTTCCGCGTGTCATTCCGTGCCGGATCGGATCCGTGCGTATGCGTCGACATAATGAACATAGGATGCATAGATATTATTGCAATCCGAAGACCTTAACTGAGTCGATCGAGTCGGAATAATGGTTCGTTGGCCATGCCCGCTCGTTAGAAAATCCGCTTCAGCTGTTCCTCAGACACAGACACGAAGAGAACAGCGCACGCACGGGGCAGGTTTCCGATGCGAGGGTTCGGTTGGGTTCGGTTTCCTACTGGGAGCTACAGCTGAGCTACGAGGAAACGCACCGAACCGAGGTGTTTGGTTTCCTCCTCGGCTGTTGCCTTTTTTCCCCTTGACATGCTGGTCTCTTCCAATCAAAACGATCCTGCGTTCGAGCACCGCAAGAAGTTTCGTATCCTTTTTCTGGCGATAAACGAGTTCGATTTGGGCATCGCGGCGTAGGAATCCTGTACCGGAAGTACTACGCTACTTGTACGCTAAAGCTGCGAGGACTCGAATGTTTTTTCTTCGCCTCTGCAAGCAGGGGTACGTACGAGTACGAACGCAAATCGTGCTCGGAAATCGAATCTGTTCCATTGCGAGGCGCTTCGTTTCGACGCGGCGTTCCAACATGCCTTTTGATGATTATTTTTTGAAAGCATTCCTGTTTGTTCCGTGCTCGCATTACGATCACAAATACTACGAGTACTAATACACAGTCAGCCTTCTCGAGACACTCCTTGCTACGACACGAGAAGCAATTACAGCAATCACTGAACTAACTAGCAGGCCAGAGCCAAAGCGTACGGTGCCTTGCGATAAAGACAAAAAACAAACAGAAAAGGGAAAGGATCGAAATTTTAGTCCGTAGGAACTACACTGGATTCTGTTCTGTTCTGTTCTGTTCTATTGGATTGGATTGCATTGCATTCCGTTCTCGACACATCCGTTGGATTCTGCTCTAGTGACAAGCCTGGGTAGCCACTAAAGCCACCACACACACAGAGAAACATACACAAAAACAAACACAAAGCAATTCTCCATACAGTACATCCATCGGTTTCGAATCGATTGACAAGACTGGGTAGACACTAGACACTAGACACCACACCCCTCACACACAAGGAAACCGACACAAGAAGAAAGGCCCCCGATGGATCTGGATCTAGACCCCGCCGCCACCGAGACGCACCACCGGCCGTTTCACCGCACGGTGCTCACGCACGAGATCCTCTACGCCGTCCAGCGGTGCCCGCACCCCAGCGGGAGCGGCCAGGCACCCTCCTTTCCCCCGGTGGACATGCTCCGCCTCTTTCGCAGCCAGCGCGAGGCGGAGGAGGTCGCCTACCACTCGGCCCTGGCCGAGGACCGCCTCCACGGCAGCGACCACGACAGCGGAACCAAGACCCTCCTGCTCCCCTCCTACCCGGCCCTCAACCCCAACGGGAGCTCGTACGGCTTTTGCACGCAAAGCGGGGCCCTCTTCTGGGTCCGGGCCCTGAAGGCGACCATGGTTGCGGCAAACGGGGGCGGAAGGGCCTCCTGCCGGTCGGAGGTCTGCGCGGTGCTCACGGGGGGCGTCATTGGCGGCCAGGGGCAGCAAGCTTGCACCCGCAGGGGGGCGGAGGTCCCGGAGGGCCGGGTCTTTGGGGGCGACGCGGCGGCTCTGGCCATGGCCGGGGGGGTTGCAGGGGCGGTCGCAGGGGAGGCGATGGACCCCTGCGGCGTGGTGGTAAAGACCCTCCCGGTCGGGAGGCCCCCTCGGTCGAGGTTTGCAGAGTCCTGGTACTCCTCGGGGGCCTTTCTGGGGGACTGGCCGCAGGAAGTGCACGCGAAGGGGTCTTGGTGCGGGGCACCAGGCGTCCCCCCTTGCCACGCGGACGCCCCCAAGCGCCATTCTTGTGGCGGCGCGGGGACGGTCAAGGGGCAAACCCCGGACGGCAAGGAAAACGAGTGCCCGTGCCTTTGGACGCCGGTCGCCAAGCGACGGCGCCTCGTGTCCGTCTCGACCGAGGACGAAACGGAGGCCGGAGAAGGGGGATCCGACGCCTGGATGGTGGTGCCCTAGGAGGTTACTGACTGGCACGGCGCTACGGGTTGTGTCGTTGCGGGGTTCCGTGCACCCGCGGTTGGACTGGATTAACTTTTGGATTGACTTTTGGAGTGGATTAACTTTTGGATTAGCTTCTCCTTTTTACATTACGAGTGTTGTAGATTGTTGTTCGACCCTTGTTTCTGGTTTCTATTCTTTGGTGAGGTGTAGGATTTTCTTTTGTTTCGTTTGCCAAGCCCTAGTGCGCATTCTAGCTCCTGCTCCCACCCAACGCAACGCCTCAACAGCCTCCTGCACCCCCGGAGGCAAGGAATTTGTTTCGTTTGGGGGTTCCGGTGCAAGTTCCACGTTCCCTTCGTTCGTTCGTTCGTTCCTTTGTTTGCTGGGGGGTGCTTTTGTCCGACCACCGTCACTCCGGGGAACCCCTCACCCTGCGCCGGGGATTCCTCCGGCGGGGGCTCTCCGGGGCCGTGCGCCGGGGATTCCTCCGGCGGGGGCTCCCCGGGGCCGTGTTTTCATTCCCCCGCGGCAACTCGCTTGCGCTTCCGGCCCTTGGTTCTTCGATCCCCCACTCGCGGACGTGGCCGTCTCGGCAGAGGGCGACCAGCGAGGACCGCTGGTGGCAGAAAAAGACCGAGACGACGGGGCACGATCTGGAGCCGGGGGAGGCATACCTCCCGGCATTCCTCCCGACCGGAAGACCCATGTTTATGCCCGGGTGGATCCGGAGAGTTCCGAGGAGGGCGAGGGTCTCCCAGTCCCAGAACCGGACCCTCCCGTCCGACCCCCCGGCCGTGACCATCACGGGGGCGTGCATCGCGTTCGGTCGGGAGTGGCCCACCAGCTCGACGGCCTCCACCATGCCGCCCCGGCAGCAGTCCGACAGCACCCGCGGGCGTGTTCCGCTTTCGCCCCCGGCCGCCCCCGCGTCGATCCGAACGAGGGCGCCCCAGCTGGTGCCCACCACCAGCCGGGTCTTCTCAAAGTACCGGAGGTACACAAACTGTTGCCGGTCGCCCCGGATTCTCCGCCTCGTGAGGAACTCCGGGACGCGGAGGGCGTGTTCCGCTTCCGCCCGCACCGCGGCGCCGACCAGCGGCTCGAAGAAAGGAGGGGTGGTTTCGGTGCGTTTGGCGGCGGGGCCTGCCCTTTCCCCGCCTGCCTCCCACAGGCAGACGTGGTCCAGGACCCGATCTCTCCGCGCGATGGACAGGATCACCGTCTCGCTCTCGCTCTCGGTCTCGCTTCCGCCCGCGAACCGGATCGAGGACGAGGCCATGGCCAGGACCGGCGGGCGGTCGATCCCCCCTTGGGGGAGGACCGACGAGGCCCGGTCCAGGTTCCCGTCCTCCAGGGCCCCCCAGTGGACCAGGACCCCCGGGAGGCCGGCCCGCCGCCCCTGGTGGTTGCGGTCCCGGGCAACGCTGGCGCTGGCCAGGTGCCTCCCGCCCTCCACGGGGCAGAGGCAGGAGACCTCTCCGCCGGCCTCCGCGTGCGAGAGAGACTCCCCGGTGTGCGGGTAGCCGGTGCTTGCTTCGCAAGGGGTCCCTCCGACCGGCCGGGAGTCGATCGACTGGATCTTGCCCAGGGCAAAGCCCAGAAAGACGTAGGGGGTCCCAAAGTGGACCGCCACCACCTGGTGGTCGTCCGGGAAGAGGTAGCCCGCGTCTCTTGCGGCGTGGCCGGTTCGTCGGTTGTGGTGTTCGCCGCCGCTTTCCCCCAACGAAAGGGGCCGGGAGAACCGGTTCGGATCGAGGATGCGATCGGCGTCCGGCGTCACAAAGATCCCGGAGTAGTCCCCCCAGACCGCCAGGACCCCGGGCCGCAGGAACCGGATCCCAAAGTACCCGGTGGTGTCGTCCGTCACGGAAGCTTCTTCCTCCGGACCGCTGAGGATCCCCATGCGGTTGAGAACGAGGTGCTGCTGTTGTTGCTGTTCTTGTCGTTCTTGTATTGGTTGCCGGTTGAGGGGGTACCTAATTCGCCGTTCCCTATTCGGGGATCGGATGCCGCCGGTCGGGAGAACGGCCCGTTGTTGTTGTTGCCGGCCGATGCCATCGCTGTCGCTTTCGCTGTCGCTTAACCTCACGCTTAACAATCGCGGTTTCCATACCGAGAGCGGGTCTGGGTCGGCCGAGAGGACGGCCCACCGGAAGCCGACCACGTTTTTCAGGTAGGTCCGCCCCCGATCGCAAAAGAGGTACTCCGTCCGGGGGTCTTCAAAGAGCAGGTCCCTCCAGAACCGGCTGCCGACCAGGGCTCCCAGCTTGTAGAAATCGCGGGGCGCCAGGTACTCGAGGATCCCGTACAGGGCCCCGTCCAGTTGCGGGCCAGAGCCGGGGCCGCTTTCCAGGAAGGAGTGAGGTTGTTGCGGCTCCGGTTCCGATGCCGATTGCGGTCCCTCCGGCAAAAGGATCTTTGTTTTTCTCTGGGCGGACGGGAGAGAAGCGCGGGGATCGGGGGTGCTTTCTGCGGCTGCGGCGGGCCCGTGTTCGTGGCGATGTCCGTCGCATCCGGAATCGCATCCACCAACATCCATCGCTTCCTCCCGGCTTCGATCCACTCGGTTCGGTTTTATGTGAAAGAGAATGCCGACAACGTGCGACAGAGGGAAGAGTATCGAATCGAATCGAATCGAAACAATAGTTGGAGGATGTGTTTCGTGTCCGAAGATCTGTTCTTCTTCTGGAACCCATCAACGTGACCGTGTCTGGAACAGAAACCATCAACGTGATCGCGTTCCGTGTGGGCGATTGTCGTAGTGACGGGATGATTCGCAGAACTTTGGCGACTGCTGACAGATGATCGACGTCAAAAAGGTATGATACGTACCATGCGTACCCAGAGTACTTGTACGTGGTGCCGTGATTCGTGATTGATACTGTACGATATGATTGTATGACTTCTGACTACTATTCATACCCCTCGTACCATACCCACGTAAGGTGATTGGCCATTTTTGTTATTGTCGGTTTCTCGATCTCCTTCATTTCTTGTCGTGTTGCCACCATCAACAATCAACAATCCCGTCCTCAAAAGAAAGTCGTCGTGACACACGATACTGGTGGTATCATAAATCAACCGGCGGACACGAAAGAGGAACCGAATCGCTTGGGGGTTCACTTCCATTAGATCCACACAAGCTCGGTCTCTTGCTGGGTTCTTGACGACCATCGTATTTTCCATGCCTTGCCAGCCGTTGCACTGACGGTTTCGGCTCGGCAGGCAGACTCGATTGAGTTCGATCGCGTACACACACACACACACATTCGAACAAACCAAACCCATGCTGCTGCTGAGCGACTTTTGCCGGGACGGACGCCACCAACGCGGGGAAAGCGTTGCCGTGGACGTCGGGGTCGACTTTGCGCTCGCTCCGGGACGACCCACCACGAGCGCAAGGGTCTCCCTGGAGGCCCTCATGGGGCTCTTGCTCCGAGACGGAGACTACGCCCGCATCGAAGCGCACCGAGGCGGCGGCAACGACAGCGACAACGACAGCGACAACGACAGCGAATCCGCGCTGCACGGGGCAGTGGTCCGGCTGGAGCTCATGGACGAAGACGAGGAGGAAACGTGGGCGTTGTCGCTGGCGGACGAACACCAAAGCCGCGGCAGCAATGGCAGCGGAAGCGATCGCCACCACTTCTGCTACAAGCGCCCCCGCAGTCAGAAGGATTCCCCGCCCTCCCTGTGCGTCGTCTCGCCCGTCGTCCTGGCCAACCTCGGGGTCTCTCCCCTGGCCATCGCCGCGGAGGCATCGGGAAACGACAGCGACGGCGACAACGACAAGGCCGGGGATGCGGTGTCCTTCCGGCTCGTGGCCTTTGGTGGCGCGGCGAGGGTTGCGGACCGCGTCCTCCTCCGGCCCCTCGGCCGCCGGCCCGAGTGGCCCTATTTTCCGCTGGCGCCAGCGCGGCCGGTGCACGCGGGTTCCAGCCACCAAGACCACGATGACGGCGGCGACGACGGTGACAATGCCTCGGCCGGGGAAAGCGATTCGGAAGGAAGTAGCACCAGCAACGACGACGACGCGTGGATCTTTCCGTCCCGCGACGGAATGCCACTGGAAGAATCCACGCTCTGCGGCGTTGCGGTTCCTCCCCCGTCGCACCACCGGGAAGACGAGAATGGCGGAGAATCCGGCCGTCCCAGCGGAGACGCCTTGCTGCACTGCTACGAGGTCCTCCGCATCGAAGGCGACGGCGGGGGCAGCGTTGTGGACGACGGCGGCGAACGCGGTGGTGGCTTCTGCATCACGGGACCGGACACGGAATTCGAGCTGGACGGCGAGCCCATTGCTTTTTTCTCGTTCGTTCGGCGGCTGCCGCAGGTCCTGCCCCCGTTCGCCCGGTCCGGCGACGAACCGACCGCAGTCGGTGCCGGAGGTCCCCCCCACCCGGACTGGCGGAGGGTGGCCGAGGCGCTCTTTCACGCCCCCCTGCTTGGAGACGTTGACGCGGCGGCGATGGCGAACGCGGGCTGCGGCGTTGAAGCTGCTGCTTCCGAAGGCGCGGCCCGGGTGCTGCACCTGGTCGGAACCGACCGGGAGCACGGCCTCCGGTCCTGCGTCGAGCAGGCCTCCGAAAGGATCGGGATGCGGTGCCTCTCGGTCCGTGGCCTGGCGGCCTTTGGCTACGAGCGGCGGCGCCGCAAGGGGAGAAAAAGCCCCATTCGGTCGGAAGCACCCGTTTCGGTCGGATCGGCGACGATCGAGCAGCAGCTCGCCGGGATCGAGTCCGCCTTTGATTGCATCCGGAGCCGGCGGATGGAGCCCTGTTTGCTGCACTTTTGCGACGTCGACGAGGAGCTGGCGGCGTCTGCTTCCACCGGAGACGAAAGCCTCCGCTGCCAGACCGAGGACCGGTTCTGGTCCAAATGGATGGAGGGACTAGCGCGGGCTCCCTGGAACGCACGACCCGGCAACGGCCCTTGGCACGGCAGGGCACCGAGCCCTCCCGGTGGCGAAGGCATCGCCGACGGGGTGGATTATCGATATACGCCCCGGGTCCTCGTCGTAGTATCCACCACCGCTCCCCTGAAAAAGGGTCCCTGGATGGAGAGATTGGTCTTCCCCTCCATAACCCTGTCGCACCCCGACGAGAGCTACATTCGCTATCTGTGGGATCATCCCGCATCCAGCTCGGTTCGCAACATCGGGAGAAACGAGCAGGCAGGACGGTTTGCGGACGAAATGATGCCACTCCTGCGGGGGCGTCCGGTGCGGGAGATTGTTCGGCTCCGGCAGGCAATGCTATCGGAACTGGCGAAAGACTCCGCCAGGGGCAGCAGCGGGGGAGGTGGCGATGGCGAGAGTGATGGTGATGGCGATGGCGATGGCGAGAGCAATAGCGAGAGCAATAGCGAGAGTGACGGCGACGGCCACGGCGACGATGAAACGACCGTTCACCTCCGGAGGCTCTGCAACGAGTTCGACGCGGGTCGGCGAAAGAAGTCCTCCGATGTTTCATTGATTTCAAACGTGTCCTGGCAAGACGTGGGGGGACTGGACCATGTCCGAGCGGAGATCATGGACGCCATCGAACTGCCACTGAAGCACCCCCGCCTCTTTCCCCGGAACACCGGTCGCTCCGGAATACTCCTGTTTGGCCCGCCCGGAACGGGAAAGACGCTGGTGGCCAAGGCCGTCGCAAACGAGTGCGGCCTGCCCTTTCTGTCCGTCAAGGGCCCCGAGCTCCTGGGAAGCTACGTCGGCGAGAGCGAGGCCAACATTCGCAGGGTCTTTGCGTCCGCACGCCTGGCCGCCTCGAACAACCTCCCCATCGCGGCCTCGATCCTGTTCTTTGACGAAATGGACAGCCTCGCACCCCGCCGGGGGGAAACGGACCACGGCGGGGGCGTCATGGAACGGGTGGTCGCCTCGCTTCTGGCGGAACTGGACGGCGGCAGCTCCGGCTCCCCGCCGCAGAACGGCCGGGTCTTTGTCCTGGGCGCCACCAACCGCCCCGATCTCCTGGATCCGTCCCTGCTGCGCCCCGGTCGGCTGGACCGTCTGGTGTACATGGGCATCCCCACCGACCACGGGGAACGGACGAGGGTGCTCGCGTCCCAGCTCCGAAAGATGAAGCTCGAAGCCGACCCAATGGACCTGGCCGGCTCCGTGGTGGAGCGGTTGCCGCCGAGGCTGACGGGAGCCGACATGTCCAAGCTCTCGAGCGGGGCCATGCTCCACGCGATCCGGCGGTTGTGCCTCGAGGCCGACCGGGCACGRGACGAACGAGGCGGTGGCGTTWCGATCGATCGGATCCTGGAAGAATGGGGCGAGGAAAAGTGCACCCCCGTCGTCACCCTGGACGACCTGCTGCTGGCCTCCGCGGAGGTGTCTCCGAGCGTATCGGAGGAAGAAMTGAAGCGCTACGAGCGGCTGAGGATGGAGCACTGCTCGAGCCCMCGGGCCACATAGAACAAAAACAACAAACGSCTCGAGCGGTCTTTTGAACGACAAACAGTTTGCTTTCCGGGACCTGTCAACAGAGAGAAAAATATACATGGCTAGTTATAGATTTGTCATATTCTTCATGTTCTCTTTCTACTAGTACTACTATTSCTATTGCACTCATAGCATGATGCATTGAAGAAACCTGTTTTCGCTTAGAACTAACTAGCATTGGCTATCTATGAACGCTCTTAAAGTACCAAAGGCGATGTCTGTCTCCGTACGTACCGTACGGTAGGAGAAAAGTTGTCTTCGACATTGTGCCGTGCGCCGTGCAGGATGGGSTCGTACTTATCTACGATACTGAAAGTACGTATTACAGTACGTATTATGACAGGCTACAGTACGAAGTACGATTACWACTAATGAACTACAGCAAGTGCTGTCCTACGTACGGTACTAGGTACCGTATGTGTTTTCATACTGCAGTGAAACAATCATCACCGTTTTGGTCATTTTCGATTGAATYTACGCGCGCGCGCGAAAACAGAGAGACCTCGTACTGAGCTTGAACATGCTTTACTGTAAACCTAAAACCAASGGGTTGCGAGGTCTCTGAGGGCTGCCGCTATACTATCGGAACAACACAACAGCGAAGCACCATGAAAATACGGTACTGTACGGTACGGYAAATGGATTTGTACAGTGCGTACGGGTATTTTCCCCTTTTTGCCATTTCTGCATCTTTAAAACGTTCTCATTGGTCGTTGCACATTCTTTGTGCTCCGTCATTCTCCACACTGCGAGTGTTAAGAACTTCGTCGGGTTCGTATTTTAATGGTTATGTAGTCTGAACATCATCCGTTAAAATAGTTTTTTTATTACGTTTTTTTCTGCTTTCTCAAATCATCGCATAATTATAMCACATAATTTATACGATTTTAACATACGAGGACAGACCGCATGATCATAATTTCTAGACTTTTAAATATGTCATAAGTTTTGTCTATGCCCTGGTTGTTGAAAACAAACCGATAGAAATAGAGGGTAGATGGATGCATGCTACCTACTTATGCTCGCTACCGTAGGAGCAGCCTGAGTTTTTTTGACAGCTTTTGGCATGAGAGCATTCGTCATTTCTCGAGGATAAAAGGTGAAGAAGGGAGAGTGTGTGTTTCAGTCGAACAAAAAATTGGACGTTGGAACAAACCGAAGCGCTACCGCATCTTTATTCCCTCCGTTCGTGAGACACAATCATGTGGTGGTTGCCAAACCCCTGCTGGTATTTATTTCGTCTCTCCCAATCGCCGTTGGGGAAGACGGAGGATCCCTGAGTTTTTCCAACCCTTCAACTTCCTAAAGTAAGCGTCATACAACATACAACTTACACACACGGTACATACATGCACACACCCAAACATACAAATCAAATAATTAAAGAAAGTCTTCGAAGATGAACAACGYCTATAATTGCATGTAACAACAGACGTACCGTATCGCATTGCCTAGAGTTCTATTGCAGCTTACCAGCGAAGACACATAGMCATTCATCCATAACAACACGCACTGAGCAACCTCGTGTGTTTGAACACAGAATATTTTGTCCACAACGAAATCGGATAGTTTGTATTACCAACCCACGCTCTGGTCTCTGTGAATCTTGTCTTGCAGTAACATCTCGAGAACGAAGCGCCAATCCAAACACCTCCTTCATAGCATTTCATCGGATCGAATTGGATCGTGTTCGTGCCATTGCGTATTGCATTACTGCATCAAACGGAACCAATTCAGCGGGAACAAACGAGCTGGACCAAAGCGCCTCTGTTGAAAACCAATCCACGGTAAATCCATATTAAACTSCATCGTGCTACGGAATTGTACATCATTGCGAACGAAACCACAACCAGCAACAGATTTAGCACCGAGAGCGGCGAGACCAAAGATTCAGGAACACTGCATTACTCCTTTYATTTCTATCGCCACCAATAACTTTCGAACAAATTGCCCAAGAGCAAAATAATAGAAACAGAACACAGGACCAGAATAATATACACGCCACACCACGATCAAAATGGCACCGCAAATCAAAAAGGCCAAGTCGGCCTTTCTGTTTTTCCAAGGAGACCAATTGTCAAAGATTCGGAAAGAGAAGGGACTTGCGATGGGAGAAGCCATGACGGAGGTGAGTGTTGGATGATTCAATGGTCCGATTTGGATCAATGCACTTCGAAATCAACCGATCGAAACAAATCGGCCAATCCACCWAAGCCAATGATGAGGTGAAGACTCGGATCATTCTCATGTATAAAGCYGCGGTTTGCTCACACTTTTATTTTTTTGGGTGCGCTTTCGTTTCAATGGATCGGCGTCCTCCGAATACCAAAATCCAATGCAACAAAACGACAATCGAATCAAATCAAATCGAATCGAACCGAACCGAACCGTTGACGCAAAATGTACAGCTTGCCGCTCGATGGAGAGCGATGAACGACAGCGAAAAATCGTCGTACTTTGCCTCGGAACGAGCCGACCGCGAACGCTTCGAGATGGAATCGGCCAAGGCCGACCAGGAACGCCTGGCGCTCCAAGAAAAACGACGCGCCGCYCTGGTGGTCCAGGAGGGCGAGACCGCGGGGAGCCGGGGAGCCCGCCAAAAACTGGACAGGGAACGCCGGGAACGGGAGGCCGACAAAGAACGCCGCCGGATACGCCTGGAAGAAGAAATGGACGACGACGAGCGGGAGCGCCGACGATTGGCCGAGGCCGAAAAGAAACGAGAGACCGAGGAACGCCGCAGGCAACGGGCCGAACAAGAAAAGGCCCTTGCGAAGCAGCACGACAAACTCGACAGGGAACGCCAAAAGAAGGCAGCGAACCGACTCGAATATTTGTTCAAGCAGTCCCCCATCTTTGCCAAGCTCCGCCAGGGTGAGGGGTCCATGGAGGAAGCCACGGACGCCGAGGCCGAAGCCAATGCATCGAAGAAGAGACAGAAACGTTCCAAAGGAAACAACAAGCCTCACCACGTGCACGACGCCGATAKTGCCGATGAAGAAATAAACGACGAAGACGACGGAGGAGACGGAGACCAGCATGTTTTCTTGACAAAGCAACCGAGTTGCATTAAGTTTGGCAAGCTCAAGCCCTATCAAATGGAGTCCCTCAATTGGATGATTCATTTGGCCGAGAAGGGCCTGAATGGAATTTTAGCGGACGAGGTACGTGRGCTGGATGACGAGAAGCGACCAAATGAACGATACGAACACGATGCCGCCTTCTTTTGTTCGTTGAGATAGCCATGTCACAAGTCGCTTTTTCTTCTTTTCTCAGCTTTCTTTTTTCCCTCGTTTTTGAATTGTGTTCTCTGATGCATCACTACATGTCATAAACTCCGACAATAGATGGGCCTYGGAAAGACCCTCCAGTCCATTTCTATCCTAGCCTATCACTGGGAATACCTTCGTATTCAGGGGCCGCACCTGATCTGCGTTCCGAAATCCACCCTTTCCAACTGGATGAACGAATTGAAGCGRTGGTGCCCGGMCCTCCGAACAATACGTTTCCAYGGATCCCGGGAAGATCGCGAATACATGATCGAAGAATATTTTCACGCCAAGGCGGCATCCCACGACGGAAAACGCCCCGACAAGCAAATCATGAACGAACACGGAGAGCTCGTAGACGACAATTCCGACAATCCCCGGCAGTGGGATGTTTGCGTAACGACGTATGAAATGTGCAACACGGAACGAAAAACACTCCAAAAATTTGCCTGGAAGTATCTGGTCATCGACGAAGGTAGGTTTGGTGATTTTTGTTCTTTTTTTTCAAAATTGTACTGCTACGTTCACCGCCGACGAGTCAACTGGATATCAGAAACGCGTTTTGTTTTGAGCTTCGAGCACGTTCCAATTTTCCAGAACTAACGGTCGAACTCTTTCTGTGCTTTTTCAAACCACCTTATAGCCCATCGTCTCAAGAATGACGCTAGTATGTTCAGTACGACGGTTCGCAGTTTTTCCACCGCGAACCGGTTGTTGCTAACAGGGACACCGCTCCAAAACAACCTCCACGAGCTGTGGGCCCTGTTGAACTTTTTGCTCCCCGATATCTTTTCTTCGGCGGAACAATTCGACGAATGGTTCAATTTAGAAATCGACGACGAAGACTCCAAGAAGAATATGATCACCCAGCTGCACAAGATTCTGCGTCCCTTTATGCTACGTCGACTSAAGGCCGATGTCGCAAAGGGTCTTCCGCCGAAAACAGAAACCATTGTGATGGTTGGAATGTCCAAAATGCAGAAGCAACTGTATAAAAAGTTGCTCCTCCGAGACTTGGATGCATTTACTGGAAACCAGGCCAAGAATCGAACGGCAGTTTTGAACATTGTCATGCAGCTTCGAAAATGTTGYGGGCACCCCTATTTGTTTGAGGGCGTCGAAGACCGCACGCTCGATCCACTGGGGGAGCACTTGGTCCAGAATTGCGGAAAACTCTTYATGGTCGACAAACTYTTRAAACGCCTGAAGGAAAGAGAGAGCCGCGTCCTTATCTTCACGCAGATGACTCGCGTTCTAGATATTCTGGAAGATTTTATGGTMATGAGAGGTTACAAATATTGTCGRATCGACGGAAATACGACCCACGAAGACAGAGAGRATTCCATCGATGCGTTCAATGCACCGAATAGCGAAAARTTTTGTTTCATTTTGTCGACCCGCGCAGGAGGGCTCGGAATCAATCTCCAAACAGCCGACATTTGTATCCTGTACGATTCGGATTGGAATCCACAGCAGGATTTRCAAGCCCAGGACAGGTGCCACCGATTGGGTCAGAAGAAGCCCGTCAGTGTGTACCGTCTGGTCAGYGAAAACACWATAGAAGAAAAGATTGTGGAGCGGGCTCARCAGAAACTCAAACTCGATGCCATGGTTGTCCAGCAAGGCCGTCTGAAAGAGAAAGACAAGGTGTCCAAAGAGGAGATCTTGGCTGCGGTCCGATTTGGAGCCGATAAGGTCTTTCGATCTGAAGAATCTACCATTACCGACGAGGACATTGATGTGATTCTGGAACGAGGAATGGCCAAAACCAAGGAGCTCCAGGAAAAGATCCAAAACGCCGAAAAGGGAGATTTGATGGACTTTCGTCTCGACGGAGGTGTTTCCGCCCAAACCTTTGAGGGTGTTGATTACAGCGACCGGGAACTGCGAGAACAATTGAGGCTGCTGGCAGCAAATTCGATGGGCAAGCGCGAGCGAAGACCGCCCCCAACBGATTACAATCCCATCATGCACCAAAAGAAATCCATGGTCATCAATAACGCAAAAATCAAACTCCCTAGAACACTGCGTCTRCCACAGATGGAGGACCACCARTTTTACAACCGTGAGCGACTGCTGGAGCTGGGCAAACTWGAGTTTGAAACGTATGCAACACTCCGAGAGGCCAGAAAACTGCCGTCGAAAGAGTACATTGAGAGAGTAAGAAGTCTTTTGCCCGATGAGTTGAACGAAGAAAAATGCGAACTGCTGGACGAGGGCTTCGGAAATTGGAGCCGGAGTCAGTTCTTCCATTTTGTGAAATGCAATGGCAAGTACGGACGAGACGACATTGCCAGCATTGCAGCAGAACTGGACATGTCGGAAGAGCAGGTTCGGCCCTACAGCGTTGCGTTCTGGAAGTACGGCCCCACCGAACTCAAGTCGGAATGGGAACGCTTCACAAACATGATTGAACGAGGAGAGAAGAAACTCGAAAAGCAGAAAAAGCTGACGCAGACGCTCAAGAAGTTTGTGTCGACGTTTGAGAATCCGCGACAGAACCTGGTCTTTGCCAACAAGGGAACGACTCACTTTGCCCTCGAACAAGACCGTGCGCTTCTGTGTGCCGTCGATGCCGGGGGCTACGGGAACTGGGACAGGGTGAGGGAGGACCTCCGCAAAGACAGGAAACTGAAATTCCAGCACACCGTTCAGGGGATGACCACGGCGATGATCACAAAGCGGGCAGACTATCGCATCMGRCAGGTGGAGCGCGAACTAGAGGCACGCGAGAAGGCCCTCGAGAAGTTTCGACCGACCAGTGCGATCGCTGCGCAGAAGGCCCTGGATTCCATCAAGGTCATGGAAAAGTACGAAATAGATGCGCGGACCAACGAGCTGCAGGGCGAAGAGCCGCCGAAAATCGACATGTTTGACGCAGAAACAAAGACGATYTACCTGGAGCGCCAAAAAGAAAAAGAACAGTGCGTGCGGCGCTTGCAAGAAATCGAGGGCCAGGTCAATCGATGCCTTCTCATGGCGGAGGAAACCCGGCGAGGAATCATCCGTGGTGACCAGTACGTCAACTTTAGCAACATCAATCTAAAGGGAGGAACGAAATTCACCACCGCCGGGGGAGAAAACACCTTCGAGGTACTGCCCGACCTCGAGAGCGGAAAACTCGAGGCGCGGTTCAACAGGCACATTCTCTCGATTCCCGAGTGTGGCCAGTGCGAGAACTGCGTGAACAAGGGAACCCTTCGAAGACTCTGCGTGAAACGGCTGGAAGAACGACAGAGACTCCTCCGCAACGAAACCAAGACTGTTTTGAAGAAAATGGGCAAGTCCACCGCCAACATCATACCGGGCATGATCACCACCTCCACGGCCGTTTCCAAGAAGGAAAACAAGTCGTCCTCGAGCAACGGTGGYAGCAAAAAGCGCAAGACCGARCCGAGCGAAASCGACGACCGCACCGCCAAGAAATCCAAGCCCGCTCCTTCCTCCAAGAAGAAGAGCCCCAAGATGATGATGACGGCCAACGGGATGAAGCCCCGGGTCACGTCCCAGGGCAACAAGCGCATGTCGATCCCGGACGAGGCCTTTCCCGATTTCTGCCGGCGGATCGGCCCCTACGGCACCGGCGAGCGCATGAAGCTCATCAACAAGTTTGCGGAGGACTACCCCGAGACGTCGATCCGCCAGGTGACCCTCAAGCTGGGGGAAATCACCTGCAAGGAGCCCCCCGCCTGCGTGGACATGACCGGCCGGAAGGTCCGTGCCTTTATGTTCTACCTCCGGCCCCGCTTCTACAAGTACCTGTACCCCGAGGACCGGCCGGACAACTGGGAGCAGTTTGCCGACCTGGACGACAAGCTGTGGGAGATGGAAAAGGAGCAGATCCGCCTCAAGAAGGAGAGGGCCATGAAGAAACTCGCCGAGGCGGCGGAAAGCGAGAGCGTTTCCTCGGACCGGATCGAGGGCGCGAGCAACGTGTCTCCCTCCGTCACCGGGGACGACGACGGGGACGACACGGAAGACGAGGGCGGTGGCGAATCGGCGGTGAAGCGGCTAAAGGTGGAGGCGTCGCCGTAGCAGGCGAGATCCAAACCGTGCGWAGGGCGTTGGAAACCGCGAACGAAAGGCAGCCCGAACGAATCTAATCAATACAATCCTAGTGGTGCGGAAACACCACAACCGAAGAAATGCCAGAGCAATCGATGCCAGGGTTTTTGTATCAAGTCATCATGTAGATATAAAATCTAGCTAGCTCCAACTCAAACAATTGTATGRCATTATTTTGCTACTAGGGTACAACACATATCGGCGAAAATCTGCCTCTTTCGTGTTTCGCTCTCCGCACTTGCGCGGGCAGCAGCGTTTCGCAGCGCCAGATGTAACACCAGAGCCCCAACAACCAGGGGATGCTTTCGCACAAGCTCGCTTGCTCGCTCGCTCGCTCACTCGGCAGCGTCCGGAACCCCGCACCGCATGTTGGCCGGCACGGCCACGTCGATCTTTTTCGGGTACGACAGGTTCAGGTTCTTCATAATCTCCACAAATTCCTCCCTGGACTTSTCCCTTCCGAGCCGGGGATTTTTCTCCCTCTCCGCCCCGATCGTGGAGTGGGTCCGGCCCTTGTAGTCGTGGGCCGGGTAGACCACCGTTTCGTCCCCCAGCGAAAAGAGCTGGTCGTGGACCGACCCGTAGAGGGTGTYRGRGCASCCCCCCTGAAAGTCGGTCCGGCCGCACCCCTGCACCAGGAGGGCGTCCCCCGTCAGGACAAAGGAGCCGTCGTCCGCCACAAGGGAGACGCACCCCTCCGTGTGGCCGGGGGTCGCCAGCACGCCCACCCAGCGGTTCCCAAAGGAAATGCGGTCGCCGTGGGAGATYTTGGCGTCGGCCARRGCCCCCGAGGCCTCCGAGATGACGCTCTTCAGGCCCCTTACGCGCTGCTTCAGCAGGCCCGTTCCCGTCACGTGGTCGGCGTGGGCGTGGGTGTTGGCGGCCCAGACCAGGTTCAGGCCGAGGRCTTCTGCCTCGGAGAGGTCCCGGTCGACTTTCACGTCGACGGGATCGACGAGGATCGCGTCCTTGGTGGAAAGGTCCCAGAGCAGGTACGTGTAGGTGCAYGAGTCCTCCTCGAAGAGCTGCTTCAGTCCCATCGGCCCGGCGGGTTTTGCCTTTAGGATCCTTCCYCCCAGGTGCTGTTGCTGTTGGCTCGCCATGGTTGTAGTGGATGCGGTGGTGGAGGACGTGAGCAAGCGGTGTGGGTACAGGTGGTGGCTGGAAGTGTTGGTGTTAGTGTTGGTGGTGTTCTTGCCGCTGCTGCTGCTGCTGCGTTTGGGTGCAAGCTGTGTTAAGGGCGTTTTGGAAGTTGCTGGTGGTGGTGGTGGGATTGTGTGGGAAAACTGGTGGAATAGCAACGAACCGCTTCGTCTCAACGCCGGTGCCGTTTTCGAAGCATGCATTCTTTTTGTGCGGTGGTGCTCGGGTTGGCCATCCGGCTCAGGGCGTTCAGTTCGTCTTCTCTCTCCTAAAACACGGCTCTCTCGGGAAACAGAAACACAAACAGAAATCACGAAGGAAAAACGGGGCTGATTGCCTTTCATTCATTCGTTTCGGTTCTCATTCCGTACCGTAAGCATCGACCCGTAGCGTACTCGTAGCGCGCCTGCCACTGGATCGAAGTTTTTGAGGCGTATTTTTTATAGAAAGTGTCCCAGTGATCAATCGTGACCCAGCGAACAGCAAGATATGTCCAATATGATATCTCCAAGTGGAAGCGAAAATTATCAACCATGAAGCTACAAGAATTGTGGTGGGAACAATGGTACTAGCTAGTACTAGAAGTACTACTATTAGTAGATACTACACATGGTTTTCAATTCCTAGAATAAAATCTGCAGCACACTACTAGTACTGTATTCTTCTGTACCACAACCGGCAATTACTACCTGCGGCTTGTCCTCATCCTCATAGTACTTATTCTTAATAGTATCATTGAAATCTGGGCTGTTCACCAGCATCTGTTCAGCATTACTAGCAGTACTACTAGTAGTTTTACTTATCTGCATATCATAATGCACATGAGATTGTTGTCATCACAAGACAGTTGTTGTTGCACTGGTGATTATGGCAGCATTGTTTCCCCTTCCTGACAACAAGAAGCAGGCTGGTGGCTGTGGTGGTGTTCATGTTGGCAAGCAATATTTCCACCACTGGTGCCTGCTGCTRGCATGTGTTCTTCTTGGTGGTGTTCTTGGTGGGAATATTGGTGACAGTGTCTTGGCAATATTGCATTTCTTGTTATTGATTTAACGAAATAATGGTATTAGTACTAATACTACTAGCTACTAGTACCTCCTCATGGGAAAAGAATAAGAGTTTTAAACAATTTTTCGTGCCCTTTTTGTGGAAGCTCCATCTCAGCAACCAGTTGTTGTCTGACAGTGTTTGACATATCCAAAGATGCAGAAAAAAGAGTACTATGACTAGTTTGCAGT
>CAACVS010000516.1:84203-94365 GCA_900660405.1 Pseudo-nitzschia multistriata
CAATCCATAGTCTCATATTATCTGCTGTTTTCCTCACACTCAACTACCTTTGCCTCCATTTTGCAACTGTAGCTGGCACAAATATTACAGAACTTCCCGCTGAGATAGGTGATCTTACCTCCCTTGAGTCTCTTGGTTTATGTGAGTTATTGGAGTGGTCCTTTTTTATCTGGAGGGAGGACTTTCAATTGATTTTGCGATGTCATCTTTTACTTTCTTCACACTTAACTACCTTTGCCTCCATTTTGCAACTGTAGCTGGCACAAATATTACAGAAATTCCCGCTGAGATATGTGATCTCACCTCCCTGACAAACTTTAAAATTAGTGAGTCATTACAGTTATCCCCAGATGTCTGTAGCGACCAGACCTTTCGTTTTATTGTCTTTCCGTTTATTTCTTCTCGTTCATGCTCACACCGTTCCGCATTTTTAAGTGGATCTCTGCATCAGCACCAACGAACCCTCCTATCACCCCACTGACGTACCTACCACCTTCGAACCTACCACCAACGAACCTTTCTCCAACGAACCTTTCTCCAACGAACCTTTCTCCAACGAACCTACCACCTACGAACCTACCACCTACGAACTTAGCACCTAAGAACCCAGCACCTTCCCTGGCTCCGATGATAACAACAACAGCATCCTCCCCAGTTATGACTGGTTTGATCCCCAGCCAGCTGGACCAGTTGGGCCAGTTGACAGGCCTTACTTCTCTAAATCTCTTTGGTATGCCGTCCCTATTTGCGATGCGACTGTGGTCCAGGTTACTAGATCTTTTCAATGGCTATTCCTCACATTGCTTTTTGTTCTTGCCGACAACCCTCCTCATGTTGCAGAGGGAAAGAATTTTAACCGATCCAATGTTCCAGAGGAGGTCTTGGAACTTCCCGACCAAATTGTTGCCGGTACTTACAGTAAATAGTTTTTCATGGGTGTTTTGTTTCTGGTTTGGGAAGCCGGCGGCCTAAATACCGAATCCTTTGTGTGTCTATTTTGCTATAGAGGAATCTGAAGAATATGACTGGGATGATTATGATTATAAATTCCTCATGTGACTATGACATCTTCGATCCTGGGACCTTCGATCACGACTCTCTCGAGATGGAATTTTTCGTTGAAATGATAAGAAATAAGTATTACATGTTTTGTTACATTGGATTTGACACTGGTCTAGGATTGCTGTTCAAGAACNAGTAGTAAGCACTAATATTAATTCTCAAGTAGTAACCACTGATTTTATATCCCCAGTAGTAAGGAGCACWAATAGAAATATTTTAGGACTTCGTAGTTTTTTGTGTGGAGGGGGGGGGGAGCGGGGAAATAAAGACGGGAAAATGAGAAAAAATTGACACCCGGGGAATTGCCAATAACTTGCGACTAAGGGACTTACCATTAATAGTCCTAAAGGGTACTCGCCAAGCCTGTTCTTGTCTCTTAAATTTACCAAAAAATAGTTCGAAAATAGTATGGCGACTCATACCGGCGTTTGCTCCTGTGCTCTGCTCGTCTTTTAATTCACCAAAATAACTCGTTCAAAAATAGTACAGTGGTACATTGTGCTTGTATCTGTGATCACTAAAAAAATAATTCAAAAATAGTATGGGGATTCGTGCGCTCCGTAATGGCTCTTCTGCTCAGCAAACTTTTCATTCACCGAAATTAATCGTACGGGGACACGAATGCTTTCTCTTGTATTTGCTGCTGTGCTCAGTAATCTTTTAATTCACCAAAATAAATGGTTCGAAAATAGTGTGGGGACTCGTGCGCTTGCTATCAGCAGCTCCTTCGTCTCCTTTCTATGAAGACATAGCTCCTACGTACCGTACTCCCTGCTCCTCTCCGTATCCATCCTCCATAGGCGTCTACTTTACTCAGCAAAAAGTTGACCATTCGCGAACAATTTAATTCGGAGCCGACCCGCTTATAGAGCTTCCCACTCGGATAAGTGCTCTGAAGTCCCTGGTGGAACTTAATTTATGTGAGTTTTTGTTGGAGTGTTCCTTGTTTTATCTCATTGTCAATTTATTGTTGCCATATAATATTTCGTTTTCTTGACACTCAACTGCCTTTTCCTACACCATGTTACCGCAGCAAACAACAAAATCACGATCACCTCCCTGAAAGAACTTGATATATGTGAGTTGTTGGAGTGGTGGCCTTGTTTCATTTCTGGAGTTTCCGGTTTTCAGTTTTTTTGATCTACCATCACTTTTGTTGGTATCTAACTCGTTAGCAAACCCTTTCTTGCCTGTTATGCTTAGCTTACAAGAACATGACTGGTTTGATCCCCAGCCAGCTGGGCCAGTTGACGGGCCTTACTTCTCTAAATCTCTTTGGTATGCCGTCTCTACTTGTGATGCGACTGTGGTTCAGGTTGCTAGATCTTTTCAATGGCTTTTCCTCACATTACTTTTTGTTCTTGCCAACAAACCTCCGCATGTTGCAGAGGAAACAATTTTCACCAATCCAATGTTCCAGAGGAGGTCTTGGCACTTCTCGACCAAATTGCTGCCGGTACGTACAGTAAATAGTTTTTCGTACGTGTTTTGTTTCTGATTTGGGAAGCCGGCGGCCTAAATACCGAATACCGAATCCTTTTTGTGTCTATTTTGCTGTAGAGGAATCTGAGGAATATGGCTGGGATGATTATGATTATAAATTTCTCATGTGATTATGACATCTTCGATCCTGGGACCTTCGATCACGACTCTTTCGAGATGGAATTTTTCGTTGAAATGATAAGAAATAAGTATTACATGTTTTGTTACATTGGATTTGACACTGGTCTAGGATTGCTGTTCAAGAACTAGCGCGGATGCATGCATGGAGAAGAGTGCTGCTAGCACAGGTTTTGCTTTGTCCGTCGTCGATTGCCAGCGTGTGCGAGGCAACGCCACCGTGTTTCCGAATGCCACACGAGGTGCGATCCGGTGCCGACCGCCTCCCGGTCCTTTGCCGGAATGGCAGCTTTCGATCCCCGGTGGCGAAGCCATTTTTTCGCCTTTCCTTGCCTCGCGTTTATTCGTTAAGTGTCGGGTGACGGCAGTTCCTTGCCTCTGCCCCGCTGTTCCATGCCCTGCCGTGCCGACCCTCCTTGTTTTACCGGAGCCACAGAGCCGCCAGCAGGGCGGCCGTCCCCGGCACCGTGTAGTTGTCGTCCCCGACCGGGAGGACCTCCACCACGGCGCAGGCGGCCGAGAGGCCGGCGATCCGCAGGGCCAGGGCCGGGAGCCCCAGGGAGGTATCGAGGCACCCGTTCGCCGCCAGCCACGAGCAAACGGCCAGGTTCCCGGCCAGGGCAAAGGCGAAAAAGCCGGCCGTCCCGGCCAGGGACTTCTCTCCGTCCGAGAAGGGCCACTTGTAGCCCTTCCTCCCGAAGCGGCGGCCCACCACGTCGGCCATCCCGTCCCCGGCGGCCATGGTGGTCATGGCGACGACGCCGGGGAAGGTGTCCCTCCAAAAGGCCAGGATGAAGGCCTGGAAGATGCAGACGTAGATAAAGGGCCCCTGCATGACCTCCCGCTTGTCCCCGCTCCGGGAGATCGTCCGNTCGAGATGGAATTTTTCGTTGAAATGATAAGAAATAAGTATTACATGTTTTGTTACATTGGATTTGACACTGGTCTAGGATTGCTGTTCAAGAACTAGCGTGGATGCATGAATCCATGGAAAAGAGTGCTGCTGGCACAGGTTTTGCTTTGTCCGTCGTCGATTGCCAGCGGGTGCGAGGCAACGCCACCGTGTTTCCGAATGCCACACGAGGTGCGATCCGGTGCCGACCGCCTCCCGGTCCTTTGCCGGAATGGCAGCTTTCGATCCCCGGCGGCAAAGCCATTTTTTTGCCTTTCCTTGCCTCGCGTTAATTCGTTCTCGTGTGTGCGTGTCGATGGTGGCAAGTGTCCGGTGACGGCCGTTCCTTCCCTCTGCCCCGCTCTTCCATGCCCTGCCGTGCCGACTCTCCTTGTTTTACCGGAGCCACAGAGCCGCCAGCAGGGCGGCCGTCCCCGGCACCGTGTAGTTGTCGTCCCCGACCGGGAGGACCTCCACTACGGCGCAGGCGGCCGAGAGGCCGGCGATCCGCAGGGCCAGGGCCGGGAGCCCCAGGGAGGTCTCGAGGCACCCGTTCGCCGCCAGCCACGAGCAAACGGCCAGGTTCCCGGCCAGGGCAAAAGCGAAAAAGCCGGCCGTCCCGGCCAGGGACTTCTCTCCGTCCGAGAAGGGCCACTTGTAGCCCTTCCTCCCGAAGCGGCGGCCCACCACGTCGGCCATCCCGTCCCCGGCGGCCATGGTGGTCATGGCGACGACGCCGGGGAAGGAGTCCCTCCAAAAGGCCAGGATGAAGGCCTGGAAGATGCAGACGTAGATAAAGGGCCCCTGCATGACCTCCCGCTTGTCCCCGCTCCGGGAGATCGTCCGKGCCAGGGAGGACTCGGCGGCGTCTCCGGTCCCCGCCAGGTAGAGCCGGAGCATGTTGGTGAGGCAGACCAGGCCGGCAAAGACCCGGGCCCCGGCCGCGTCCGAGAAAAACGGCCAGGTGGCGATGAAGAGCGGGGCCGACAGGATGTGGGTCAGCTTGCGGGCCGTCTTGGAGCCGTAGGCCCCCCTCTCAAAGCCGGTGGTGATGCCCCGGTTGAGGGCGACCGCCAGGACGCTGGTGAGGCCCGCCATSCCCGCGTCGCGGGCGATCATGGCCAATGTGTAGGCTCCCCCCCCGGCCGGGCCCGGGAGCCATCCCTCCGACGCGATCCAAGCCGTGGTTGCGATGGAGGCCACCAGGCCCGCCGCCACCTGCTTCCGGCGCCTCCAGCGGGCCGAGGCGAGTTCCCGGTCGGGGGGGAGGGGATCCAGGGCGGCCCCGTCCCGCTCGAGCAGGGCAATGACGACCTCGTCGCTGYTTCCGCTGTTGTCGTTGCTGGTTTCGCCGGCAGCGGCCTTGGCGGGATCGTCTTTGTCGTTGTCGTCGTTTTCGTTGTCGTTTTCGTCGTCCCCTGTGTCTCGATTGCCGGTGGCCGCGACCATGCCCAGCGAATCCGATATGGTGCCCTCGCCCAGGTCTTCCCTCGTCGAGGACCGAAGGGAAAAGCCGAGCGGCCCCCGGTGCRATTCKCGCTGCTGTTCCTGCCGCCGCTGTGGCTGTTGCTGTTGCCGCTTCGRCCGCATCAACCCGCGTCCCTTGTGGGCCACCGACGCGGAGGGAACCTTCATGGAACCCACCGTCGGAGAGGAAATCCATGCGATTGCTGCGAGGCAATACGCGTACCGCATCACGAGAGAGCAGTTTGCTGCCACCATGGTTTTGCTTTTTGTTGCTTCGTGTTGGTTTGGTTTGGTTTGTTCTTCTGTGTTTTCTTTTCGTCTTCGTCTTCGTCTTCGTTTGGTTTCGTTTGATTCGCTCTGTTTTGCTTCGTTTCACCTAGCTTCGATTCCTTTTTTGGTTTCGTTTCGTTTCGTTTTGATTCGCTTGGCTTTGTTTCGATTCGATTCGATTCGTTGGGCTTCGTTTTGTTGCCGTTCGATGCGGGAAACGTGTATTTTTTCGCTGCCGCAAGTATCGTCGGTCGAGTGGACGCAACCGAGTGGAATGAAATGAAATGAAAGGGAAGCGAATGGAAGGGAACCGTGGGTTTCTTCTTGGCCGCTGCTCCGCTGTGTTGCTTGTTTCGGCCAGCCGCCGATACGAGGTGAGAGAGAATAACTGCGTTGTTTGCCTTTGGGTCTGCCGAATCCTTTTCGTCCGACACGAGTTGTGTAGAACGCAAAATAGGCGCGGGGCTCCGTGCTTTTCGTGCCGTATAGCGGTACGAATCGGGTATTGAATTCAGGAGCGTCGATCCGAAGGAGGGGATTCTCCGGGAAGACAGGATCGGGCGGGGGGAGATGGAGATCGAAATGGAGGACGGATGCGAATGCAAACACGCGGTGTGGTGGTTCTCGTCCGAGGGACCAAAAAATTGCGGCAGGGCAAAGAATCTATCCGGTGGACGTAAGGTATCGGTACATGTAGGGTACGAGCCGTTCGATACGAATGACACCTCTCTCGTTCCGATCGAACGATGGTTCGCGGTGTCGGGCAGCAAGAGAGAGCAGAGGGGAGGGAGGTCCCAATCATTCATCGGTCGCCTTCTTCAACCAGAGATCGTTGCACCCACACGATTGATTGGTGCAAGCCTTTCGTGAAAGAACACAAAGAATCCAATTGGAATCACAGAGGTACTCGTACTCGTAACCGCACTCGTACGTACGATTACTCCTACGGGCGTATTTGCCATGTCATATCGTACACAATACCTGTACCTTGTACTTACAGTAATACAGTATTCAGACACAACGATGACTGACTCGTTCGTTCCGCGTCCTCCACGTGTGTCAGAGGAACAAATCAATGAATGAATCAATCCATCGAACCGAACCCAATTATTTTTTCTTTCTGTTTGGAAGTCCTACTAGAAAGACAAAAATTCATCGAACGGAAAAAACTGGGCGTTGAACGTGAGAAATTCATACTTATCGAACCCATTTTTTCACTTTTTGTCAAGAAAAAAACTACAGAAGTACTGTACCAAATTACCCTACGGTACCGGCATACCATAGGATGGTATGATGCACCCCCTCCCTCCGGCACACAGTTTTTGATCTCTTCGATCCGGTTTTCTGCACAAAAATGATGCCCTGAAGTTGGCTAGCGACTAGCGACTAGCGACTAGCGGCCGTCGTCACAGTTGACATCCATCACAGCGACGCTCCCGCTTTCCGAAAGGAAGGAACGCGGGCCCTTTTCGTCCGCTCTCACATCGCACCCGGACATCGCGACGGGGCTCGGAGCAGCAGTCGTTCGGTTCGGGCACGAAAGAACGGGAGGCACCCCGGAACCCACCTACCTACCTACCTTCCTACCTACATTCATAGACACCGGTGCATTGCGCAACATCCACCACCACAACCGCATCGCGAGATGCCCTACAACCACTATTCCAAGAACACCACGGTGACGGTGAAAAAGGCCAGGGCCAGGCACCCTTCCAACCAGCCCGGCCTCGATCGGCTGCAGGAACTCCTGGTCAAGGCCACCGCGAACAGCGCCTCGGGAGCGGGAGGAGGAGGACAGAACTACGCGACCACCATCCAGCGGGCCCTCCGGTCCCTCAAGGACTGCAGGCACCCGATCGTTACCCAGCAGGACGCCGTCAAGCTCAAGTACGTCGGCCCGGCCATGGCCAAGAAGATCTGTCCCCCCGAAGCAAGCTCGGGCCCGGGCCCGCTGCCCMAAAAGCGCAAGAGGGATGCCCCTACCGAACCACGGCGYTGGGAASCATGCGTGGACCGGGGGGTTCTCCCGGGCCGGCCGGACGCACCACCGCCTGTCGCCCTCTGCCCGGTGCCGGCCCTCCGGTCGGCTCGTTCCGCGCCGTGTGGACCGAAGAACAACACCCAACGACGGGACGAACGCCACCCAACCGCCAAGGAAGCCGCCTACGGGGCCGCCAGGAAGCACGCCGAGGCCCTGGCGGTCGCCCCAAAGGCCCTGGAGGGGACCTGGAAGGTCGTCCTGCTGGTGGACAACCGGGAACACAGGTCCAAGCAGGTCGTGAGCTCCTGCAAGCAGGCGGGGATTCCCTGCGAGGAGCGGCAGCTGGCAATTGGGGACATGGCCTGGATCGCCCGGAAGATCCCTTCCAGCAAGAAAAAGGACCGCGCAATCGGCAAAGGCGAAACCGAAACCGGCGCGGGCGAAACCSCCCTCGAGGTCCTGGTCGGGACGATCGTCGAGCGCAAGGAGGTCGGCGACCTGGCCTCGAGCCTCTTCGGGACCCGGTACGCCGAGCAGCGCCTCCGGCTGAGCCAGTGCGGGCTGCCCCAGGTCCTCTTTCTGGTGGAGGGCGACCTCCACGCCCTCAGCAACTGCCCGGCCGAGACGCTGGAGATGGCCATGATGGAAACCCGCCTCCAGCTGGGCTTCTCGGTGGTCCGGACCAGGAACCTGCCCGAGACGGTGGGAATCCTCAAGACCCTCCACGCCCGGATCGTCCAGCGGACCTTTCCGTCCGCCTTTGGGAGGGGGGCTCCSAAGGGCAACCSCACGGGCAGCACCAGCGGCACKATCGCGAMRCCCCAAAAGCAGGCCCTCCCGAGCTTTGGGGGGGGGAACCGGAGGAGACCCGGGAGCCACCGGAGGCCGGCCTCCCTCCTGGAGCTGGTCTTTGACACGCCGCCCGTCCCGGCCTTTGGGGGGAAGCGCTTTGTCACCTACCCAGAGCTCCGGGCCAAGGTGGAGGTCGACCGCGAGCGGGGAACCAAGAGCGTCCGGGCTTTGACCCTGGCGATGCTCAAGCAGATCCCGACCCTCTCCCAGAAGAAATGCACGGCCCTTGCCRGTCGGTACCCCACCCTCCGGAGCCTGATGGAGGCCCTCACGCATCCGGGCCGCGACAACGACCACCAGAGCGGAAACGACCACAGCGAAAGCAACGGCCACAACGGCAACAACGACGGCGACAACCAACCCCCGCAGCGAAGACCGCGACCCCGACTCTTGCACCACCCCAAGCAGATCGTTGGGGGGATCGAGATCGAGGGCGGCCACGGCCGCACCATCGGCCCGAGCTCCGCGGCGGAGGTGTACGCGGCCTGCTGCACCCTGCCGGATGGTTCCACGGTGGATTGCCACCGGCCCCACGAGCCAAAGGTGCAAGGAGTGGCGAGAGGCAGAGGCAGAGGCAGAAGCAGAACCACGGCCACCACCACAAACGCAACGACGACGACGACGACGACGACAGCAATGGCAGCAACGACCGCAACGAGAACCGTGGTTTCGTCTTCGGTCCTTGCTGCTTCCACGGCCAGGGGCTCGCAAGCACCACCAACGGGRCCACAAGCACTCCTGCCTGCTAGAGGGACCGTGCAGAGCGACTTGGAGGAATGCGYTGCGGTGGTTGGAAAGCAGCCGAGCAGAAGCAAGGYGTCGATCCCGGAAGCCGTAGCAGCAGTGGCAAGGAAGGATTCGCTTCTMTTTTCCTCGTCCCCTATTGGCGGCGACGACGACGAGGATCTCCCTTTTCGGAGCAACCGCATCCCTGCAAACCGCAAAGCTACTTYTGTTGCTGCTCGTCATGCCGATGCTACTCGCCACACCAGCACACAACAGCAAGAAWYCGTCGATCTCTTGACACCCGAGGCAYCCAGGCACGAACCAAAACGTGCGGCCRATATCGGCCGACTATCGAGCAGCTCCGGTTGGTCCAGCGACAGCAGCAACGATACTCCCGCTGCCACGGCCGTCACCAAATTTTCTGCAAATGCCAACGACCAAAACAACAAGAAGACTTCTGCCACAAGGGAGACGGCACAATCCAATTCAGAGAAATCCGCAACTTCCATCACAAACGCGGTGCGAAAACCACCAACGGCCCAATCGATTCTTCTCTTGTCGTCCTCTTCGGAAGACGAAACGGACAACGACAACGACAACGACAACGACAACGCTTTTTCCCTGGGTGGCGAAACCCGAAAGAAGCCACCACGCCTCCAGGACATGGACGGCAATGCCCAAAAACGCAGCAACCATTCGGATATTTCGAACGGAGAGAAGACGACGGCTGCGATTCCCTCCAGAAACGGGCCTTCGTCCGGGGTTGGTCGCCCGGTGGCAGAAAGGGGGCTTCCGACCACCCCTCCCGTCTTTTCCGGTCGCCAAAGGGAAGCCCCAGCGGCGGCGGCCGAATCGTCGGCCTCCCCTTCCTCGGACGGCTCCTCCGTCCTCTGGTCCCCCGAGGACGGGGGGTTCACCCCGGTGTCGCWGCGGGGAGGCACCGGGGCCGGTGTCTACCGCCGCCGGCCGGATCCCGCCGTGGCAGGAGTCGTGAGCCTCCTGGACGACGACGGCGACGACGATAGCGATACCAACCATGGCGGAAACGAGCAACCCAAACCAATGACCGCAGCCGGCAGCCACAAGACCAGCCACAGCCAGAACACCAGGGGCACAGACAAGGACCGAGAAGACACCAACGCAACGAACCGTCGTCGGTGGTCGTCCCCGCGGAAGGAAAGTCTCTCCAAAGACAACGACGACAACGACGACAACGACGACGCGTTCCTTTCGAAGCCTGCAGTGGCTGGCGCCGCCAATGCTTCAGAGCAAGGTGCCTCCCTGCTGCTGCT
>CAACVS010000516.1:95690-116326 GCA_900660405.1 Pseudo-nitzschia multistriata
TGGATATTGGATATTGGATATTGGATATTGGATTGGTTCGTATCCGGAGTGCCTGCTGCCAACGTTTTCGGGTGCTTTTGGCTTTGTGCCACTGTATAACAATTGTTGCCTCTGTTGCCTTTGTTGCCTTTGTGGAGCTGTACSGTAKGATGCTACAGTWTTAGTASTAGTACGTACGGTGCGATGCCGTATGGACTTCGTACTTGGTAGTTAACGAACGTGAACGACGGGTAGGAAAGAAAAGAGATCAGTGACCCCCCACAAAACCAAARCCGACCGTTTCGCGAGGCGAGGAGCCAAAACAATGATAAAAATGAAAACCGCAAAATGCCTTTCTTGTTAKTATTACTATTACYATGTCCCGAATCACTCGCGACTCTTTTTCATTCAAAATATAATATATTCCAGTGTTTTTGCATAWTTTTCGAAGAAATGTTGCAWAATCGCGCGATCATTGCCGATTTCCGAAGCATTTTTTTATTTTTCACTCCTCTACYGGTACTGTAATTCGATCTTTCCAAAGACTTCAAAAACCCTAACGGATAACGGCAGTACCCKGTACGAGTACGAGTAGTACGGTACTCGTACTCGTASTCGTAGTCGGCTCGTTTCGATCATTTGCTCCCTCCCCCTGACAAATCAAGCAACAAATGCTGTGCACGGCAAACGTTGAGGTTGTTGCCCACAAAGTCTAACTAGATAGCATAGCATAGCATCGCATCGCATATATCTTTCGTATAGAAACCAAAGAACAACCCAGAGGAGGGAAGACAGACACCAAACCGAAGCGAAGCGACACCGGCAACCACACACACAAATACAAAAACACACAAACACAAATACAAACACACAAAAAAAAACACAAACACACAAAAACACACCAAACCAGCCATGGCCGAGGAGGACGCCGCCGAGCGGGCCACCCAGGAAATCCGGGCCCTCCTGAGGCGACTCGATCCCAAGGACTCCTCCCACAAGGACCGCATCCGCCGCCTGAACAAGTTCCGAAACTTTGTGACGGGGGAATCCAACGCGGGGACCCCCGAGTTCTACGACGACGACATTCCCCTGCTCCTCCTGGGGTCCTCGGCGCCGCCGGCCCTCCTGGCGGCCTCGGACCTCCTGGAGGAGATGGACTACGGCGGAGGAGGCAGCGGGAACGAGATCTACGGGCTCCTCCAGGCCTGCGGGACGCCCAGCGTGGAGCACGACCACATGCTGAAGCGKTCCGCCCGGCACGCCATGTCCCTCCTCAAGTTCCTGGTCATCGATTTCGTGGAGGAGGGAGGGAGCGGAACGGCGCCGGACCTCAACCTCTTTGCGCAGGCCTTTTGCTCCTTCCCGGTCGACAAGTACGGCTACATGAGCCTGGACCTGCACCTGATCGGGGACCAGAGGGGGGGCGCCCAGGAGGACGCCTGCGAGGTCATGGTCCTCCTGCTCACCAAGCACCTGCAGGAGGACGGGGAGACCCCCGGCCCCCTCTCGAAGCAGGACCTCCTGGCCTCCCAGCAGGCCCAGAAGGCCTTCGACCTGTGGGTCTCCCAGCACGCCACCAAGTCCCAGCAGGACCTGATCCGGTCCAACGCACAGAAACGGAAGGACTTTCTCGAGGCCGAGGCGGTCCGCCTCTCGGGGGGCCTCACGGCGGAGGAGAACGCCGAGCTGGAGCACCTCGCCAACGACGACTCGGACGACGACTACGACTCGGACGACCCGAACGACCCGCTGGCGGGGATGAAGCGCCGCCAGAAGGCCCACAAGCGGGAGCTCCTGGAGGCCAAGCGGACGGGGGAGTACGACGAGGAGCGGGACGGTCCGGCCCTCCGCTGGGAGGACTCCCTCCTCTACCGGGAGCAGCARTCCCGGCTGGCGGCCCAGGAGGCGGTCGGGAAGGGCGGAAGCGGCAGCGCCGGAACGACCCTCAACGTCCGCAAGTCCCAGGAGGCGGCCGCCGAGCTGGCGGAGCGGGAGGAAGAAAAGTCACGCTTTCTGCGCCGGGACCCCCTGGGGCTRCACGGGGAGGACTTTGACCTGCAGGCGATCGAGACCAACCAGGTCGAGCAGCTCGAGAGCGCCCTCGGACAGCTCCAGGAAGAGCTCTCCAAGGCCGAGGCGGGCGGGGAGGACGACCAGGCCCTCCGGGCCAAGAAGGAGTCCCTCGAGATGGTCCTGGACGGCGTGGTGGGGATCGGCAAGGGGCAGAGCAAAGGCCTCGGGGCGGCGGCCCTCGACCAGGGCGCGACCGGGAAGAGCGTCCTGCCCACCGACGGGAACTTTGATCCCATCCTCTTTCTGACCCTGGTGCACCGGGGGGCGTCCTACGAGGAACTGGTCGGTTCCATGAACCGGCTGAGCAGTGAGTACAGCGTCGTGCCTGCAGCGTCGTGTCGTGTCGTGCAGCGTCGTGCATGCTTTGTGTGTGCTTTGTGTGTGTGCTTTGTTTGTTTGTCCGTCTAGTTGTCTCACCCCGAGTTCGACCATGCGACCTGGTTTTGCCCAACACCAACCATCCGGTTTGCCTTGTTTTCTTCTCGTAGCCGACACGCAAAACCAGGTGAAGCAGCTGCAGGACATGGTGCGGGAAAACTTTGCGCTCTTCCTCCGGTGCGCCGATGGCATCGACACGTTCAACGAAAAAACCCTGTCCCAGTCGGGACCGGGGGTCACGGATCGCCTCAACCGGCTGGACGCACTGGCGGAATCGTGCTCCCACCAGGCCAAGAAATCCTTCAAGCCGCTGCTRGACAACGCCAACGAGGTCCGAAAGGTGCAGTCGGCCCTCAACGTCCTGCAGCGCGTCGAGGCCGTCCTGCAGGCACCCTACCTGATGCGCCAGCACGTGGAGAACGGCCGGTTCTCGGCCGCCCTCAAGGCCTACCGGCTCGTCCAGGTCATCGACGATTCCAACAAGATCGAGATCCTGATCCACGTCAAGCAGCAGGCGATGGAGTGTGCCCGGGAGGCCCGGCGGGAACTCGAGGGCCGGCTGGCCCAGGACAGCAAGATCGGTGTCACCGGTCTGCTGGATGCCATTCGAGACCTGGGAGAACTCCTCGAGCTCAACATCCCGGAGGACCCCGGGGAGGCCGAAAAGGTTTCGGGAACGGCGCGCTTCCGCCAGCAGCTCGTGGGAACCTACAACATCGGGGGGATCACGATCAACGTCCGCGACTTCCCGCCCGCACTGGCGTGCCTGCTGCTGCAGGCGGCCCACTTTACCTCTTTGGTATCGGGTGCCATCCAGGACGCGGACAGCATCACCACGCGCATCTTCCAGGGCGAATCGCTGTCGGCACAGAACACGCTGGATCCGGACARCAACAACAACAACAAGGGCGAAGAGAAAGAACACGAGGGAAGCAAGACGCCGTCGCGATCCAAGCAATCCTCTTCCGCCAACAGCAACCAGTGGAAATACGACGTTCTCGAGGCGCGCAGCCTCGTGACGATCCGCGCCGTGGAGATCATCTCCAAGTGGCTCCCGCGTCTCCTGGAGGTGGCCATTGCCGCGAGGGAGGACGAAAAACGACGGGCCGCCCGGGTGCGGTCCAACCCCGGCGGCACCAAGGAAACCTACCAGCTGACGCCCTTTGAGGTCTTTCTGACCAACGTCGCTCCAGTCGTTACCAAACTGGTGGAGCACGCCGCCTTTTGCGGCCTCGGAAGCGCCCCCCGCGGAAGCGGCATGGACATCAAGATGACCTTTGGAAAGAAATCTTCCGAGAAGCTCCGGGCGCTCCTGCGCTCGCCCCTCCCGCCGTCCCAGAGCGCCCGCGTCGGGAAGGAACTCGCCGACATGGTCGCGGTCCTGGCCCAGAGCAGCATCACGGTCAACCAGCTGAGGCCGCTGCCGGGAGAGTCTACGTCTACGGCGAAGAACGTGTACACGCTGTCGCCCCTGGACGAAAGCCGAACGCTGGGGGAGCAATCCGTCATGACCATCGAGCGGAGGAGGTGCATCTATGCCTTTGACATTTGTGCCCGGGGATGTTCCAGCCGGGCCACCGGAAGCGGGAAATTCGATGCCGACTCCCTGCTGWCCTGCCTCCGCACGCTGTCCGAGGAACTGACCCGGCCCGAGGAATGCTCGACCGAGGTCGAAAAGGGCTGCGAGATCGTYATTCGCAAGTGCTGCGACGGGCTGGCGTCGTACGTGCGAGACCGGGGAGACACGGCCCGGCTGAGCGCCGTGGCCGAGTGCGCCGACGTCCTGCAGACCCGCATGACCGACGTCGTACGGGAGATTGGCTACCTCACGAACAACCACGAAGCGGTCGAGGGGGTCATGATGGAAGATATTATGGGTCTCGAGGGCGCCATGTTCGACGAGTTCCTGGACAGCATTCGGGATTCCACGTCGTCGTGCTGCCGGATGGGCTGGCTCGACGTCCGAACGTCGGATCTGACAAAGGATTCTCCCAGCGACAGTCCCTCGGGAGGCTTTCCGCCCTACCTCTCGGCATCGCTGCTRTCGATTGTTCGGTGCAGGGCCCAGGTGGAACAAGCCCTGGGGTCAAAGGTTCGTCGGTCCGAGGGCCAGACCTACCAGCACATCGCCATGGCCATCGTGGCCGAGGGGATTGCCGAGGGGATTTGCGAACAAATCCAGCGGCGCAAAATGACCCTCAAGGTCCGCCAGTCCGATCGGCTGGCRAACGAGCTGCAGTTTCTGATGAACACGCTCAAGACGTACCTTTCCAGCGAGGCCATGTCCCTGCTCGACGGCACCCGGAGGATGCTCTGCAGCAAGGCGGGACGCGGAAACGGAATGCAGGGCGAYGGACCGGACGGCCTGGCCGCCCTAGAGGAACTGGAACGCCTRGGTCGCGTGTACGTGCTCTGTCTGGGAGTGTAAATACCAACGCTGTTGTTTCTAGTCATAAATTGGGCTGCATGCCATAATAGAATACGATTCAAGAATTAACCCGATTAAAGAAAGCCTTGTTGACTCGTCGTTAATCTTTGGAACTTCCCCCGTTGGCAAATTCAATTTCTAATCGACAATGCCCTTCAAGTCCATGGAAGAAACGATCGAAATAATGGATGTACCGAAAGCTTTGATGTAATGGTCGAAATGACGTCTCTTCCCTTCCATTGACGGGTGCGACAGGAACATACAAGAATCCATCGCTCGCGTCTGGAAATTGTTATGGACTCGGTGGGACCCTGCGGAACGAAACAAAACGTTGAATTCGAATAGCCGACCCTTAAGGGTAGAATTACATTGACAGAAGAGGGACGAGTAGACAGKAATATGTTTATAGACTCAAGAAGTTTCACAAAAATCGAAGATTSCAAAGGTTCAGAGTTTTTGYTTGCATGAATATCATTGCAGTTGCTGGATTCTGAAACTCAACCCTGTCCTTGGAGAGTGACAATAATGTTGCGGGTATGACCGCCTCCCCAACCGCCTTGGTCTCTGTGTTCGTTGAGATAAATTCCTGTTTTCGAAGGAACAACAAATCACGATTAGAAAYGTAGATCCATTGTCAGCTCAATGGCAACCGATAATTGTATTATCTTCCTTACCTTGCCAGGTTCCGAGTGCCAATCTTCCGTTTCGAATCGGTATGTTCAGGGACGGACCCATCAGAGACGTTTTCACGTGCCCTGGCATGTCATCGTCTCCCTCCATGGTGTGTCGAAAGGTTCCGTCGTGGTTCCAAGAGGCCGGAACAATCTTGTTGAGGGCGGTTTCCAGATCTCTACGGACGTCCGGGTCGGCATTCTCGTTCACAGTCAAACTCGCAGACGTGTGCTGTACAAACAAATTGCACATGCCAATCTTGATTTGTGAAATATCTTTGGAAATAACTTTTTGGACGTTGCTAGTGATGAGGTGACATCCCCTGGAGGGGGCGGTAATCGATAGCTCGTGCTGGAACCACTTCATTGCCATCTGTTGTTGTTCTTGTTGCGAGGATTGGCAGRCGGTGGAAGAAGTTGTTGGTGCACCCGAGATAGGCGGAATGACAAAACAAGTGACAACGGACAGAGTTGAAAGGAGGAAAATCGACGAAATTATGTTGCGAAAAGATTTCATTGCAACTCGAATGATCGCCACTATGGAGCAGTGATACAGTTCAATGGATTCGACTCTTTGTAAAGATCGATGGTATGAAAGATATTTTACGATGATGATGTGATCATTCCCAACTAATGATGCACCGTGATGGGATCATTACGACTTCGAAAAGAACCGCGCTTGGAATTCGCAACATTATTTCTGCGCGTTCATTTTTATGAAATGCGCTTTTTCCTGYWCAGAGAAATRAATRAAGTTTCTAATAACTTCATCCCTAATGTAATAGATTCTTTCGTTCACTGATCCCTAAGAGTTAGCGTGTGTAACTTTCACTCTTAATTCTAATAGCTAGCAATCATATCGTGCTCGTCTTCCTTCGTTTCAAACGCTTCGTTGTTATTGAGGCCCCGTTCTTAATTCCCGGTTAAAAGCACACCTTCATTCCTCACAGTATGATTGCAAACAACGCTCGGCTTCGAAACTATAAAAAGTGAAGCTCGCAGCCKATGCTTTGCACGCGCCATTTCMTTGTGTGACGAATTGACATCCAGAGGAAAAACATTACCGAGTGCTGGCTACTCTTTCGARAAGGGAAGAACACAACGGTATTTGAACAGCTAAATAGGAGGGTATGGTCGCTCGAGGATCGCTCAAGATTCGAATCATGACAGGTTGAGATGGAAATTTCTTCCAGGTATCTTYCATCTCTCTTATCTCTCGATGAGAAAAAGTTGTTATGCGTGCATCTATCGGGGACTTTCGCACATGGCACAGTAGAAACCTCCCGTGTTCATGTACGTGCACCGAGAACAAGCCCACATTTCCGAAGCAGCCGGATACCCATTTGCGTCGTCAATCGCGCCATCACTATCCTCCAGTGCCATTCCTCGATTTCTAGACCGATTGAGCAATTGTTCCATTCTTTGTACCGCATCCCCCATCGCATGCACGTGTTGGCTCGCCGCCAGCATCTGTAGGCTCAGATCGCGCGCACTAGGTGCTGCTGATGCAGAACCCCCTGCCGTGACGTAGGGAGTRGTGGTTGACCGGTTGTTCCCTGCCGTGACGTAGGGAGTAAGAGTTGGCTCGTAGTTCTCGCCTTCGATGTGCAGTAGCAGTCTATTGAAGACTTCCGAGCTGTATCGCCCAACATACTGCTGGATCCCGTTGCTGTTGTCGTTGCTGCTGTTAGAATTAGGATAAGGATAATAATTTGTCGTTTTCGATGAAGATGACGAAGCTTGTTTATCACCATTCTCTTTTTGTTGAGCAAGAGCCTTCTTTTCTTCTCTATAAATCTGAAACAACAAATAATTCAACGCTACGCGTTTTTCCGACGCACCGGCAGTCAGGTACGTAATTTGCATCTGGGTCGCTCGTAGATGGGACCGTGCCACAATGTCACTCATTTGCTCGGTAATGGTTTCGAGCTCGGATTGAAGCCGCTCAAATCGAAGCTTCTCCTTGCGTTTGTTTCCAAGGTAGCCAAATCGCTGCGAGTCCGAAGATTTCGAGGGATATCGGTAGAAGGAAAAGGCGTAGCTGTGACGAAGAGTTGATCGGCATTCTGCAAGCTCAAAAAAGGCGTTGTGAACGAAGGAAAGGCCTTTCCCATCAAAATTGAAAGTTGGATATCCTTGGAATTCGATKGCAGCTTCCACGACCGGAGCTAGACGGGTGCAAGCTGTGTCCGCCATTTTCTGCTCCAAGATGGCACTCGCCTTGTGAGCTTCCCAGCGCGTGTAATGGTGAATGAAACGTTTCATTYCTTGTTTCTTCCTCCAGGCACTCCGTGACGCATGGATAGAAGTYCCGTATCCTTCGTCATTTAGCAAATTGGAAAGGAAATTTTCGTTCCCAAAATCCATCTCGTCGTCTTGTCTATCTTCGACCCGATCGGGGTCGTCTTCTTTCCAGATATTGCACCGGAAGAAGCCACCGGTGTCGTTCGAGTGCAACTTCCAGTCTTTGCGGCATATCCAACAAAACTCGTGGAGACAGCTATGACACACCATATGGTTGCAGCCATCGTTCTTCTCGATCGGGACATTGCAAGCGGGGCACGGGCGGGTGTTCGCCTTGAGCCAGAGCTTGTGGGCCAAATCGTTGACATCGCTTTCCTCACCTTTTTCGGCATCCACGCTGCCAATCTCGTCGCGCACGCGTTGTTTCCATTCTTCCAGACGCTCGCAGGTAAGCGGCCAGTGAACCCCTTCCCCGCAAGAGAAACAAAATCGCTGGGCCTTGAGGGGTTGTTTGCGGCTGAGGCAGTTGGCATAGTCCGGATCTGCCACACCTTCGTACGTCAATTGATTGCAGGCGCTCGTGCTTCCGGMAAAGTTCTCGCCRCTGTGGCAAGCCACACAAGTCGCTCCGGTGTWATTGAGGAATGATTCGTCGTAGCCCGAACTTGCCCATTTGGGCTGTTTCAGTCGGTGCACAATTCCCGAACAATTGGGATASGTGCAAAACCTAAAATTTGGATGGGTGGTAACAAAATTGTCGGTACTTGCTTCCTCGATGCGGAGCAGGATTTCGGGGTGATCCTTTTCGAGTAGAGCGCGAATGTCGTTTATAGAAAATCCCGCGTCGCAGCCATGCTGTGGGCACTTCACGGAGTGAACAGGAAGGCGATTRTTCCCGGCATCTTTGGCATAATCCACAAGGCAATCTTTGCAGAAACCRTGCTTGCAATTTCTTAATATCATCCACTTATCCTCTGCTATCTCGTCGTCGTAACAAATTTGGCAATGACGACCGGCAGTATCGATGTCATYGGCTGCACGCGCAGCCGCATTCTCGGCCTTTGCTCCCTTWGTTATAATGTCAAGGGAAATGTCGATTCCGGCAGCACTGAGAGCCTCCGATTGGTCCTTCCGGAAAGCCTCCAACGCCGCTGGGAGATTCCATTCGTGGTATGCCATGTAGCGTTCCAAATGATGGTCTGCCAATAGCTCCAAATAACACTTTGGCTCGGCGACATTGGTCTCGGTCTCATCACCGACCGTMTCTGTGCCGTCGTTCGATAGGGATGGTGGGGGTTTCAACTCYTCCTGGGGGCTTTCCCCGCTGGTAGTAGCCTTCGAATGCTGGGKGGCAGTCGTCACATAGGGTGCAAGGTTTTCTGGTACTCTGGAGACATCGCTGGACGTGAGGATTTCGGTGGCACTGGGTTTCTTGTCTAGGTCTTCCAATATCATATTTGTGTCGTCRGAAGCCTGGCCTTCCCCCTCGAGGATTATTTTTTCGAGCTTTCCTCGGGCTTYCTCGAGTCGGCTTCGTCGTTCCATGGCAATCTCCTCCTTCGAGCACGTGATGAACCATCGGAACGGCGGAACAATGGGGCCGCAGGGGTTGCGTCGCTTGTTGACGTAGCTAGTGTCGTCCGTTTGGTTGGCCTGCCCCGCCGCCATCAGGGTAGTTTGCATCTCGTCGTCCATTCCGTAGGGATCCACAAAGAGCAGGGCACGGGCTTCGAGCTGAGCGGCCAGAGCGTCGTGGCCGTTGGCTGCTGCCACCTCACAGGGGGTCCGTGTCCCTACTTCGTCCACGATCGTCAGCATGACACCGAAATTGGAAAGAATGGCCATGCATATGTCCGACCTGCCGTGCTCTGCGGCATAGTGCAGYGCAGTCCGACCACTGGTGTCCACGGCATTGATGGATGGCTGGTCGCCGGATTCCCTGTCGACCCAGGATAGCAGAGCCACCATTGCATCCATGCGGTCCATCACAATTTCATTGAGGCGTTTTGGATTGGCTGTGTTTCCTGATCTATTTTTTGGCTCTCTAGCCATTTGATCGGATMGTGTGTCGCATTGTGAGTCCTGGGCTTTCTCTTGYGTGCTCTTGGACTTCATTTTTTCGTCTCTATCTCTCCTGTTGCTAAAGCCTCGCAGTTTCGCAAATAAATTTCGCTTGCTACTTCCACTCGTACCAAAAGACTTTCGCCGGTTGCCTCCGCGACCACTTCTAGAGGACGACGTTTTGCTTTCCGAAGCCAGGTCGATTTGACGCAACAAGTCCAAACTCGTGCTCGGAATGGCTGTCGCTCTGATCCCAATGGTAGCTACCACCGCCGAAGCCGAATCTTGGGGCAGCGAYGGTGATGTCGAAGAAGATGGCAACGATGCTTTCGCTTTCTTGCTGCTCTTGCGGTCTTTGTGCTTCTTTGWTTTGGGTTTGTTGCCGGGAGAATTCGGTCGGCTTTTCCCACTCGCCGCATCTGCTTCGGCCGCTGCTCGTGCTAGCTTCTGCTCTTCGGCTGTGATCCCTCCGGCGCACATRTGGAGAGCGGTTCGCAGGCACCTGTTTTTTTCGTTGGCGTTCCCGCCGTGAGCAAGGAAAACCCTGACCAGGTCTCCCGCACCCAGCCTCGCAGCCTCGTGGAGTGGCGTGATGACCATGGTATCTTCCTTCTCGTCGTCGTCTTCGTCGTGGCGATTGTCGTTCTCGGTTGCGAGATCGGACGAAGAAGTCAGGCTCTGCAGCAACGGATCCATTCCCCAACCACTCAGCGTAGCACTTCTGTCGTGGCTGCTGTCTTCGATGTCCAGAGTTGAGGAAGTCTCAAGAGATGCTGGCTGTACACCGAGAAAGATCCTTCGAAAGGCYGTTCTCGGGTGCCTGGCCTTTCGCTTTTGCCGCTTGCGTTCCGCAATGAGGGCCTCTTGTTCCAATGCGTGCTGGATCGGATCGGGGAGCTTTGTTTGCGCCGGATAATCATAGGTAGAATCGTCGAATGGACACAGAAAGTCGTCCGCAATGAATGAGTCYGAGGGGTTCATCTTGGATTGCAAAATTGGAATGTTGGAACCACCGATCATGGCCTCGGTTTCCACTCTTTGCTCTTGGTGATGCCTTAGTAGCGTGTTGCGGTAGTCGGTGTTGTCTCTGTCGATATCGACRTTGAACCTRCTATGGTCGCTATCGCCCTCTAAATCGGTCGGCATTCCTAGTTTCTTCCTGCTGCGCCGTTCGCCCCTTTTCTCGAGCTTTCTGGAGCTTCTCCCGGGAGTTAGGTTCTCGGTGGCAGCAGCTGCTGCTTTCTCTTCCTGATTCCGACGCTCCCGGTCTTCTTCTTCCAGCCATTGCACAAAGTCCGACAGAGTTGCCTGATAGACTTTCATTGYCGATGCCGAGTCTTCCTCGGAAAAGGCCTTCCACAACCTYCGCCTGAGGGAACGCACGACAAAGTCGTACGTCAATACTCTCGTGTTTGTGTCTATGGCCAGGGGAAGACTGCAGATGCTCTCTGGTGGTGGCCGATGCTCGTCGTCGAGCCGAAGCTGCTGGTGGCTGTCCTTGAGAACTTTGGGGGAGTGTTTTTTCTTCTTGCTTTTCTTCCGGGGAGACGGTTGCTTCGGCGTCGATGGCGACGGGGGCTGTATATCCCCCGGAAGCGAAGGGATGACGGATTGCTGATCTGTCTTTGCCATTTCTTCGATTCTGGTTGTTTGAAAGMGTTCAAAAGCTAACTATCGAACAAGATCGTATCGAAGCGATCGGCGTMGTAAAGCAGTCCTCTRCCTTGAAACAGAGGAATCGAAAAGTTGGAAGCTCGAGACGTAACTATGATCCTATGATTGCTGGCTAGAGAACAGAGCCTTTCCTTTCATATATTTGATGTTCGTGTTTGTTCTGATCCGATCTGCTGCGTTCTGTTCTGTTCTGTTCTGTTCTGTTCTATTCTGTAAGCCTGATCGAATGGCGGGATCGGTGGACACGAGATATGCGCTATGAAATGACAATAATATTATTAATGCGTTACGAATATGTCTCGAAATAMGAATGGTTGCCCGTGCTACGCCTGGTCGTACGAGGAATACAGTAAAATCGTCGAACAACMTCGAAATCGATCAGACGGATTTTGTTTTGTTGTTTGCCTTCTTATTTTGATCAGTTGTGGATTCGACGATCCCATCGATCACGGTGATGCAAAATCACGCCTGTTTGTTCGCCAAAGTTTCTGGCACCCAAAAAAGGAACGTCCCTCCCGGTACGAGTACTGATTCGTACGTACCGCGGGGTGTTGTATCGTGCGAATAGTACGGTGGATGGTGTGGATCGTGCACCGTTTTTRTTTTTAGTAGGTCCGCAGAGGCAATTTCAAATTTAAAAAACAGTCGGAGTTTTCATTGGCCGGCGATAATGTGGCAATGGTCACCGAGCCTTCTTCAATATTGCCGTACTACGAAGGACTATGGTTGCTGAAACAGTTCGTAGCGTGTCTTTCACATACGACGAGATTTATTCCCATTGCGGGAGAGACATCGCGGAAAATTGTTCCGTGACAAGGACAAGACTCGATAGTAACTCGTGCCCTTGCCACTCGGGAACCGCCACAATTGACGAACACAGGATGCAAGAGCCGATAGGTTTCGGGTTTTGATCAAAGGAACCCTCTGTCCCCGAGATCCTTCGGGGCAGCGGACCATTCGCTAGTAGTTTGAGTGCAACAACCCGCCAGCATAGCAGTAGCAGCAAGAGTCGGTAGCAATATTACAAGGCCACGAGTGCGCGTGAACCTTTGATATCACGGCAGCCATCGTGATGTCGGCTGATTTCCTGTTTGGCGCAATCCCTTTTGTCGGAAGTCTTCTCGGATCCCATTGCAGCTGGTGCTTTCTTGTTCCCAACGACGACGACGACGACGACGCAACCAGGGATCCAAAAACTTCAAGGGACTGCTAGAACAATCACAGGCAACCAAGCAAACAGCATTACAGGTGATGCCGTGGGTTGCACCGATTCGTCCACTTGCATTTCGTCCTYGTGAATGAYGGCTGGCTGATAGTGACGAATCGATGGAGCATATCTTGTCGTCCCGCCAACAAAGAAAAAGAAATTCTCATCCCCTCCCAAATTTTTGAAGAATTAGGAGGGCTGCAGGCCGGTTGGCAACTTCAACCTCTGTTGTTTGATCTACTACAATTTTCTTGCCATGCTGTTAGTTTTGTTGTTCGGGAATTGGTCATGTTTGTGTCGAAGTCGGACGGAGGTGCTGGCTATAGATGAAGTAATGGATATACGTCAAACTGTAGTCGCCGTACAGGAGCTTGGGTTGTTGAAGGCTGCAACCGTGGAATAAACTGACAGCTTTTTTGTCGGATCTAATGTTTTCAACGAGTAGGAGTAGAATAAGAGGATTCTACTATTTTCCTTGGTTGTCCTCGAACACCACCACCTTYCACAGAAAGAATGCATAAGAATTGCGATTCATAAAACCGGGAAACCGATGGGCTGATAAATTTACTCGAAAGCCTAGTGCTTTTGCATGATAAAAGACTCACAGACAATTGATTCTTGTTGATGGGAGAGGTTTGTTCATCCATTGCTAGCAACGATGTATGCAAGGAAGAGCGACATGCACCACACTAACGTGGTGAGGGCGGTTTGGTGGCCTTATTTGCTTGTCGTGCTCCCTAGTTATGATAAATTTTCTCCGCAATTCACACAGAAACCAAATCTGTCCCACTCATACTGCGGCTAGACCACATAATTGTACCGTACAGTTTGAATTTTTAATTTACTAGTAATTGCTTCTTAACATCCAATGGCCATTCCACCGTCAACATTGAAGGTGTGTCCGGTGATGTATTCAACGGAAGGATCCAGGGCCAAGAATTTGCACATACCGGCAATTTCCGAAGGCTTTCCCAATCGCTTGAGAGGAATTCCCTCCGAGACCTTCGCCAGGTATTCCTCGTCGAGTTCGCCGACCATGTCCGTTTCGATGAATCCGGGGCACACGCAGTTGACCTTGATGCCCCGGGCCGCGAACTCCTTGGCGTTCGACATGGTCAGGGCGATGACACCTCCCTTGGCGGCGGCATAGTTGGCCTGGCCGGGGTTTCCGAATTGACCGACCACCGAGGAAATGTTGATGATGCGTCCGGTTCTCTTCTTGGCGGCGATCTTGAAAAAGGCCTGTGTGCAGTAGAAGACACCGGAGAGGTTGGTGTCGATGACGGCCTGCCAGGCGTCCTGCTTCATTCTCATGACGAGGCCATCGCGGGTGATTCCGGCGTTGTTGATCAAGACATCGACGGTTCCGAAGGCTTCAACGGATTGGGCAAAGAGCTCCTTGATGGCATCGGGGTCGGAGGCTGTTGGGGTGTGTTTATTTTTTGTTTCATCATTCATTCGGTTTTGATTCCGCACGTCGCGTGTGCATTTGTTGTGTCGCCCGCAAAAATGCAATTTAAAAACCAYCAACCGACAAACAGAAAAAGTGAGGCAATGAAATAATGAGCTATCAAAAGCCACAGAAGTAGCCGCTGAACGTTTCTGTGTGGCACAGTCGAATGGATGCCACCACACAGTTTTCGATTCCTGCTACTTTCAAAATTCTCATCTCTGCAGTGATGCGATGTGATGCGATTCGATTCGATCTACCCTGCAAAACAAGATAACTCACAATCGGCCTGGATGGCGATGGCGTCTCCACCGGCTTCCTTGATTTCGGCAACGGTTGCCTCGGCGGCGTCCTTGGATCCGTCYGAAACGTAGTTGATGACAATCTTCTGACCGGCCTTYCCAAGGTCGGTGGCGATYGATTTTCCCAATCCACGCGAGGATCCCGTCACCAAAATGACCTTGGCGTCGTCGGCGACCATTCGGAGGGCGTTGCTGCTGCCGGACGCCTTGAGGCCAAAGGATGCGGCCGTGTTGACTGGAACGAAGGCATCCGAGGTCGAAACGACGAGGGCGGCAGCCAGGGACAGGAGGGAGCGGGATGAAAAGTACATGGTGCTAGTGTTTCTTGACAGTTACTAGTTGGATTCACTCTAGTTGTGGGACCGGATTGCAACTTCGAGAGACCAGCGTCGACGGAGCAAACCAGCCCTGGATTTCGTTGCGTCGGATATCATCGTACGTATGGGATACAGTATTACCGGTACGAGTACGTACCATGATCATTTTTTCCGTCAGAGAAGCTAGGATCACACTCACACACCTATTTTTTTTAAAAACATCAACGCGCCAAAGAAATCCGAAGCAAAATACGTCACCGTTGAGAACACGCCCGAGTGAATATTAATCGAGTGRGTCGTTTMGTTGAAACCTRGTCGAGCGAGTCATGCTTGTCAAMCAAYAATTTGGGGGAGGTCAAAATATCGAAGACCAAGTTCGACGAATATCAAGCATTTCATTCCCCCGATTCCTATTCGTGACAACACGACCTCTCCCGATCACACACTCATCGCAAGCAAACCGAAGCCGCTGTTTGTATCAACACATCTGTTTAGGGCATCCACAAATAAGTGTTTTGTAGTATTAATCAGAGGATAGGCAGACACATCATTCCAATCCAAGAAGATTATCTCCCACCGTTGACTTCGGTTTCTGCAGATTACAATAGAGAGAACAATGCTGTCGTCGGTAGCACGTCGGAGAGCAACGAGTGCTGCGGCAGGCATGCACAGAAGGGCGGCAGCGGCAGTCGCCTCGACGAGCAGTGTGTCGGGAACCGCAGCAACAACCACCTCCGCCTCCGCAATGCCCTTTCCATCCGTGCCGTTGTCGGCACGCCATTCCTCATCGGCACCGCAAACGCWGTCGGAAGATTCATCSAAGACGGATTCGTCGCAAGAATATGTCTCTGTCTTGAAACTGAACATGTTGCAACAGAATCCCGGAGCTATCAAGAAGGTGTGTTTGTGGTTTTTGCGAATGAGCTCCCTAGCGATTGAATCTACAGATTACGCCACAGAGAAAAACGTCGTGATCGATGGAGGTGTTTGTCGCTACTGCCAATCGACGATTGCAGGTTTTAATCCCTTCGAAACAACAGAGTGGGAAGCTGTGTTGTTATTTTCTGCCTTGCTCACTTTCACGCTGTTATCATTGTTTGCACCCATCGAATGTTGTTTTCGTTCCACTGTTGCGGTTCCGCCCTGCTTCGTTCCAAACTCTAATGGAAATAACAAAGAAACGCCGCGTCGGCCGTGGTATCGGATCCTCAAAGGGAAAGACATCCGGCAGGGGCCACAAGGGAACAAAAGCGCGTGCTGGTGGTTCCGTTCCTCTCACCTTTGAGGGTGGACAGACACCCCTGTACAAGCTCCTTCCCAAGCRGGGATTTACGAACAAACGGCACAAGGCGGATATGGTTGCCCTGAACGTAGGAACCATTCAGGATTACATCGACATGGGGCGTCTGTCCCTGGAGAACACGGACGACCAAAACATCCCCCTCTGGAACATGAAGGATTTGTTGGATGCGGGCATGTTTACGACGTCGTCGGTAAAGCACGGCATCAAGYTGTTGGCGGAAGGAAAGGARCGACTCAAGACCCCCTTCAAACTGGAGATCTCCCGCGCCAGTGAATCGGCCATCCGAGCCGTTGAGGCCGTCGGTGGAGAAGTAACCACGGTGCACTACAACCGGCTGGCCCTGAGGGCATTGCTGAAACCCAACAAGTACGTTGCTACCGCCGATAAGGAGGACGAGGGTGGCTACGGATTCAGCAACGACAGCCACCAAGAAGATGCGATCGTCCGCAACAACAGCAAGACTCCCAGGTTGCTGCCGAAATTTGCCCGGCCGCCACCCAAGTGGCAACCCTACTACACAAACTGGAAGAACCGAGGATATCTGAGCGTCCAGGCCCAAATGCGAAAATTGATTTCGGAGCGGCCTGAACTGGAGGAAGCTTTTTCAAAGGCACTGGAAGAAGCCGGTGCAAAGGGGGGAAAATAATTCTCTAATCGAAACAGTACTATGCAAAAGTAGTTAGCAGCCATAGGAGACAATAATCTGTAAAGTAGTATCGATACTTGTCCAGTGGTGAAGTGAAACACAATATTTCTTAAAGTGCTGTCTACCATTGAGTCCATGTTACGTTTTTTGAACAGGAAGAGGCATTGTAAAGAGGCATTGTGTGGGCTAGAACCATTACCAATGCTCCTAGTTGCTGAAAGGGGCAGTACCTGCTCTCAAAGGACTTGTGTTGGAGCCACAATCAATTAGGGGATAAAGTGGCATTGTGCTTCCTAATATGCCAAACACAGTTCAAATTGCATTATGGTAAGATTTAGATCATCAAGGTCCAACTACTTGCCCTATCCTGCAAACATCATGTGTCTCCTCTTTTGACAGCAATATTTTTAAGTTTAAGCTTTGTATCACCAGCAATAATTTCATCATAAAGTTGGAGTGGAGAATATTTGAGAAATATGCAGTGGTAGTTGTATTAGTAGTGCTAGCAATATCTAATGCTCAGTAAAGTACTGATGATTTCAAATTCCCAAGAAGACTGACATTTAGCCAGGAAATCTGTCCCTTTTATGGATGTTGGTCTAGATAGTTCAAAATAGCCAACATGTTGTTTTAATGCCATCGCAGTCCTGCTAATAGCTATGCTTTGATAAATTCCATATTCTTCACTTTCTAGCAAGAACCTGCATTTACATTAAAAGTAGACTTAGAAGTGTATGTATTTGAATGAAAATCAAAATCAATGAACATACATACTAGGTTTCACAACTTGCATTTTGTTTTTGAAAAGGCATGATATGTTTCCCTCCATTTGTCAGATTTGCCACTGCTGTTACTAGTAAAACAATGTAGAAAGCCATACTTGTCACAATTGTATCTTATCAATCAGTCAGTCAGGGTTCAACAAGGTGACTTATTCACATGTTTCCATCAAGTTCTTTACCTTTTACATTGACCATCTTTCCCCCTTCCTGCCAACATTTTCTACTCTGTTGAAGAATCCTCACTTGGTTGCCCCACCAACCTTTTTGAGTTTTTGAATCAATGTGTTCAGCAAATTCCTTTACATTTCTGAAATTCTAGAATTTTCTGCTGGTTCTTTAGTTCCTTCCCCTTCAGCAGAGGAGTCAAGTTGTTGTCGTGACTTTAGTAGTAGCTAGCATAGTCTTAGTTGCTTCCATCRCTTGCCAATCAAATCAAGAATAAATCAAATCACATACTGAAATGCTGGCATTTGTCCAGCAGCAGGTGCCAATTCAAGTTTTCAATCATTTCTGAACCAATACTAGTCAGGTGAGATGATAGGCAGCTCAAATCAAGTTCATGTTACTAAAACAAAGTGATGCAACTGCCCTAAAAGTGAAAGTTTCCACTCAGTTTTTGATCAGGAGGAGAATCAGATGAAAAACAGAATAAATCAAGTTCTTGTTGCTACTTCCAACAACTGATCTTGTTGTCCTCATTCACATTTTTGAATAAGAAATTACTAGTAGTAGTCTTGTTGAGAATATTCTGATCACCCAAGCCATTCTTGTAATAATACATTATCATTGTATTTCACATCAATTTTTGAAACTGGGACTGTCTAAATGCTAGTTTGAGTCACCAGTCATTTCTAGAGCATACTAGTCAATATGTAAATTAGAGAGAGAATCAAGGTATCATTATCTTGAGAATATCCATTCATTTCATTTGTAATATACAATATATGAGGATGCATTTGTAATATACAATATATGAGGATGCATTTGTAATATACAATATATGAGGATGCTTTGTAGGAGATTAATATTAGTAGTACCATTAGTAAATATGAAATACTAGTACCACTTGAGCAGATACTACTTGAGCAGAAGCATTACTACTAGTATGCAACCATTACTACTCCTCTTTGTTGCTACAGTGGTGAGGAAATTTGATGGCAGAATGTTGAATGATGCAAATACTAGTAGCTGGTTTGATGAAAATATAGTCCTTCTTCCTGCTTGTTGAAGTTTGCATTACTAGTAGTTCAAACATTAGTAGTAGCAGTTAATAGAGAATGGAGGATAATTTGTAGTAGATATCAATTCATTTCTAATAGAGGATTGAGGATGCTAGTAAATACTATGAAGAAATACTACTTGAGTATCAGCAACATTCTACATTCATGAAGACAACTCTTAGATGGAGGAAGAGTGGTGGGAAAACTTGATGACAAAACACAAAATGACTTCAATAGCTATTTTGATGAGAAAATATCCCTTCTTATTGTGTGTCAAGTGTTGTAATAGTAGTTCAAACATTAGCAGCAGTTACTGTACACTTTGTGCAATCAAGAACTTGTACTGTTGCATTCTAGGCAGAAGATCAAGCAAAATAACTCCTAATTTCTTCCTGCTTGTTGAAGTTTGAAATACTAGTAGTAGTTGAAACATTAGCAGTTACTACAGTACTACTGTACACTTTCTGCAATTAGACTGGTTTTGCTATGCTCATGAACTTCTTGTAGTATTGTTGCATTCTGTGGAGAAGATCAAGGAAACCAACTAATGCCAAATACTTTCTAGGGAAACAAAGACATTGCAAGTGCTAGTAGTATGCAATCAAGCTAAATTGGGTTTTCTATTGAAATAATTTTGAAACGATGCCAGTAGTAGTACTGGAAGTGGTTGTTGTGTGAACTGATAAAATGATTAATGAAAATTGCAGCAATAGCTTGTTTTGTAGTAGTAGTAGCAAACAATACATATTGGAGGAGGTGCGTGACCACAATTTTTCAAGCAATACAAAGTAAAAGAAATCAAGATRAAAAATACCATTTTGACTCGAGTTCAGTGGCTTAGTATGCCATAAAAACAAATCATAAAATTATGTGCTGCTAGTGGCATAAGCAAAAATATGTTTCCAATGTCATAAATTGTAGTTCTTCTAATATCTTTACCATCAGGAGATTCTTTGACCCAACATATTTTGCTTGTAAGAAGCATTGTTATCTAACAAGTACTACGTCACGTAGTAGTACTACTAACAAACAAAGTTTTAGTAGTAGTTTTATTAGTATCCCCTCCTTTTACTACTACTAGTATCCTTTACAGAGAAGGGAAAGCAAAAGTAGAACTCAAAGAAGGAAATAGATTTTCTTTTGTGTTTCCTAGTACTATGGGGAAACCAGCTTGACCCACCAACTTCAAGGAACCAAAACAAAAAATTCATGATGTTCTTGGGGTTGGGGTGGTTGTGGCTGGCGCAAAGYAGGTGCCTTGAACAGGCCTTGTAGAATTTGGGCTTTCAGAGCTTGTTTTGGTACTAGCTAGTAGTAGTAGTAGTACCTTCTTCCACCACCTCAATCTTGGCCTTGCCAGTTCAGTCCCGGCAGACCCTGCTGGCCTTCATTTGTCCATTCCACTGGGATGATGGTTCTGGTGGACTGTGTTGTTCTTGTTGGTGTCTTCTTGCCCTTGCCGTTCTACCAGCAGCAGAAGCTAGTACGGAACCAGCAAGAGAAACACAAGTGCATTCCACCATCATGCTCCTGGCTTGCCATCCAGACAAAAGCATGGGCATTCTTTTTCATTGCTGGACCCGCCTCTGTCTTCCGCAGCAGCACCGTGTGGATCTTCTTCCGGTGGTGTCGGCATGACCGAGGGAAGGTTCACGGCACCATTTTTCTTGCTTGCGACCGACAAGAATCCGCTGGAAACAAGAACTGCATGCATCGACCCCAGCGTCTTGTTGTTGTTCGGGTACTTCGGGTTGGCTGTGTGGCATGCACAACACGGAACGACAGAACCAGGAAGGTGCAACTGGTTTAGTACTGCTCTACAACTCCAACGAACTGCTAGCACTATTGAGCCATGCCGAGTCACCAACACCGAGACCACCAAGCCACCGTCCTCCAACAGT
>CAACVS010000516.1:118208-134892 GCA_900660405.1 Pseudo-nitzschia multistriata
GWASMKGCYKGTACCGTACMACCGTATCGCACGGCGTTCTACGCAGCAAAGTGCYGCGCTCGCTGCCTGCGGAACCTCACTCGTACGGTACGGCACCGCACCGCATCGCCGTTTTTCGCGCAGACCGCGCAAGGTGTTGACGCCGTTCTTCTCCCCGCGCAGGGTTTGGATTTCTGGTTGGTTCTGCACCCCCAAATCACTGTTTTCCTGGGGGCGCGTTGCCTCCCGTTCCCCCCCCACCAAAATTTCATCCGTTGGATCCATCCGTGGCGGTGGYAATAGTAYCGTACCGTACGGACGCTGCGTAGCGTAGCGTACTCGTAGTACCGAATGCAGCGTMGGACGGATCGTGCCAACGKAACGGAGCGCGGGAACGCGATCGATGGGAAAAGATGTCGGGGGTTGTTGTTGCTGCGTACGGTATCGTACCGTAGCACAGCGTAGACGTTTGTACYTTGCACCGCACCACAAAGTGCAACGCAGTACGAGCACCGTACCGTAAAGTACGGTACTCGTAGCGTAGGAACGCAACGAAGAGCCTTGGCCCCGTACGGTACTTCACTACGAGTAACTCGTACCGTACTCCTCGTTGGCTTTGTCCACCGCACCGCACGGAGGTGACCGTTTGAACRCGACAAATGACTGTTTCGGGTGCTGGTTCGGATCGTGCAATCCGTCCGTGTAACAGTAACAACAGTGAGTGTAACTGTTCATTCCACACCCCTAGCGAACGAATTGCTCCCAGCAAGAACACACACACCACGGCTGTTCCGAGCATTGCACCGAAACCCAACCCCACCCCACCGTACCCCTACACCTTCCACTCCACTCACCAATTCAATTACCAATTCCAACCATGGCCGACGATATGGACTTTTTCCAGGGAGAGGCTCCCGCCGTCGAAACCGCTTCCCCCGGAGAGGACGGGGGCTTCACCCTCCTGGGAGAACCCGAATCCATGGGACCGGCCCCCGGCGACATGGCCGCCTTTGTCGGGGACGTCCAGGAGTCCTCCCCGGCGGACATGGGCTTTGCGGCTTCCCCCGAGGAGATGGGCTTTGCGGCCGCCCCCGTGGACGTGGACGAGAGCGCTAGCGCCCCCATCCTCCTGGGAGCCCCCCCGCCGGCCATCGAGGAGAACACCGTGATTCTCGGGGAGGCCCCTCTCCCTCCTTCCGAAGMACCCGCGGTGGTGGAAGCCGAAGAAGAAGCCCCCAGCGCCATGAAGAAGTTCCACGAGGAGTGGCAGGCCACGCTGGAGGCCCGCCGGGCGGAGGAGGACGCTTCCAAGGCCGCCATGGAGGCTTCCGCCCGGGAGGCCCTGGAGGCCTTCCAGGCCCGGGCCCAGGCCAAGCGGGAGGCCAAGATGGCCAAGAACCGGGAGGACGAGCAGGCCAAGCTCGAGGCCATCGAGGCCGACCTGGAGAACGACAACAGCTGGCAGCGCGTYAGCAAGATGGTCGACCTCACCCAGGACGGGGCCGACAACGCCGAGAGCACCAAGCGGATGCGGGACATCTTCATCATGCTCAAGAACGAGCCGGGGCTGGCCGCCAAGGTGGGGGCGTAGAAACGCCAAAGGCGCGGGTTCGTGCCCGGGCAGGCCYCGCATTCCAAGACAACTACAGTAATCTACCATAAAGTACTTCTACTCTACTACCGTAACCGTACCTACCTACCTACCGATCTACACCATACAGTAACAAAGAAAGAAACCAATTGTCTACCGGATCTTTTTTTTAAAATAGTTTTGGGCTTGCAAGCAAGCGATTCTGCTAGGGCGCAAGCCTTGTGTAGAGAGAAATGTGTGCAGAGAGAGAGAGAGAGCCGCTCACCCTTTGCAAGAAACAAACAAACACACACACACACACAAAACGCACGGGCTCGGGTGCACTGCACCGCACTGCACGCCACGCCTGGTGTTCCCAACGAGCGTTTTCGGTTTGGGGCACGGCGTGGCGTGGCGTGGCGTGGCGTGCGTTCTTACTTGGTCATCCAGGCCGGGAGGGTCCGGCCCCGTCCCCTCCCTCGCCCCATGCTTTCGTCTCCGGTTCCGCCTTGAACCACCCCTGGCCCGGCGGCCTGCGCGGCGGGTGGCGGCGGTGGTTGTTGCTGTGGTTGTTGTTGCTGTTGCTGCTGCTTCTCCTGGAACTGCTCGTCCGTCATCCAGGCCGGCTTGAGGAGGCCCGAGCCCCGGCCGCGGCCCCGCCCGCCTGCGTCGGGACAAGGGGCCTGTGGCTGCTGCTGCTGCTGCTGGTAGGGGTGGCCGCCGCCACCGCTTCCTCCCCTTCCCCCSCGGCCGCGGCCCTTTCTCCCGCCCCGTTTCTTCTTGCCCGGCCGGCCTTGGGGGGGACGGTCGGGGGGTTGGCTGCTTCCGCCTTGCAACGGCTCGCATGCGGGCAGGGGCGCCTCCCCCTGCGCGGCTCTTTGGGGTGCGTGTTGCGGCTGTGGCGGTTGCGACTGCTGCTGCGACTGCTGCTGCGACTGCTGCTGCGACTGCTGCTCCAGGAACTGCTCGTCGGTCATCCAGGCGGGCTTGAGCAGGCCCATCCCGCGGCCGCGGCCCATCCCCCTGCCCGGCCCGGAAAACACGGAGACAGACGCGGAAACCGTTGGGGACGCCGAAAGGCCCTTTTGCTGTTGCTGTTGCAAGAACTGCTYGTCGGACATCCAGGCCGGCTTGAGCAAGCCGTTGCCGCGGCCCCTGCCGCCCCTCCCGGCCTGCACCTGGGGCTTGGCGTTCCGGCCCTTGCCGCCCTTTCCCCGCTTCCGGCTTCCGCGTTGCGGGGGCTTGGGGCCGTCGCCGCCGCCGCCCGGACCGTGCCCGTAGGCCGGCCCGGGGTGCCGGCTTTGGTGCTCTTGCGGGGGGTCGTGCCCGTAGGAAAGCCCGGGCTCCCCCTTCCGGCGCTTGGCGGACCGGTCGTCGTAGTACCCGTACCCGTCCGCCGAGGAGGAGGAAAGCGGGGGGCGGTGCAGGGACTGCGACTGCGACTGCGACACGGTCTGCGCCCGGGACCGAGACCGAGACTGCGATTGGGACCGCACGGGCTCGGTCGCGTACCCCCGGGACGGCGGCTTCGCTGCCGCCGGGGCCGGATCGGCCGGGTGYCCCCGATTCCCGGCGGCGTCGTAGCGCTCGGCGGGGGCGTTCCCYCGGGGGTCGTGGTAGTCGTAGTCGCTGCGGTGGTGCTGCGGATAGTCGCCGCGGGCGTTGTAGTACTCCTCGTGGTTGTGTTGCTGCTGTTGCTGTTGCTGCTGTTGTTCGTAAGGATAATCGTAGGCGGAAGACGCCCCCCGCTGGGAATCGCCGTCGTGCGGATACTGGTAACTCTGGTCCCGGGGAGGATCGTCGTGGTAGTACTGGTGTTGGCGATCCGATGGAGGGGCATCGTCGTATTGGCCACTGCTGTATTGGYCACYGYYRTATTGGYCACCRTYGTAYTGGCCACCGTYGTAYTGGCCACCGTCGTACTGGCCACCGTCGTACTGGCCACCATCGTAGTACTGCGACTGCGACAGAGAATGAGGCTGCGCATACGGATCGTCGCCGCGGTACCGATGCTGCTCGTGTTGCTGCTGCTGCTGCTGCGGCTCTTGCTGCGAGCGGGGATGGCCCGCGTTCGCCCGGGTGGCGGGGGGTTTCGTGTCGTACCCGCGAGACACGGGCCGGCGGGGGGCGCTCTGGKGKCCTTTGGAAACGGCCGGAGAAGGATCGTGGGGGTAGTAGCTGTTGCTCTCGTGGTTGTGGTTGCTCTCGTGGCCTTGGCCGTGGATCCTTTCGGTGGGGTGTCGTTCTGTTGTTTCGGTCGCTCGCTGCGGCGGCGGATGCCGAGAACGSCTTTCGTAGGCATCGCCAGCGGCATTGGCATCGGGCCGGTTCGCATAGCTGCTGCTKCTGCTTCCGTCTGTTTGATTGTTGTGTACACGATCGTCGTCCCCCGTGGGCAGCGTGGCGGCAGCGGCATCCTCGGTTCTCGCTCCGGAATCGCGAGAAGAGGCCGGGCCGCCCTGGGTCTGCCGGGGTCGTTGATCTGGATGTACAGCAGCACTTTGGTTGTCTTTGTCTTTGTTTTTGTCGTTGTCGTTGTCGCTGGCGTTCTCTCTCGCGACCGGTGTCGCCGGAGTCGGTGCCGCGGACTGAACGGCGATTCCGCGCATCTTGGAACGCATCCTAGAGCGTCGCTCCGCCTTGACTCGCGCGGCGATTTCTTCGAGTGTCTCGCCGCCCATGGTGAATCAATCAATCAACCAACCAACCAACCAACCAACCAACAATCGTTGTGAGAGGCGTTGGCTCTGGATGGGTTTGCTTTGCTTTGGTTTGGTTTGGCTCGTTCGGGTTCTTCTCGGAGGCCGGTGGTGGTTCTTCTTACACTGCAAAAGAAGATAGCTTAGATCACTGGCGTCCAGACAACCAATGGAATGCACGGTGCAGAGCGAATATAATGAACAAGCTGCGACGGGGATTGTATTCCACCACTGTTGCTGAAAAATCAAAAATCACCAATCGCAGAAAGCACTTCGTGCGGGTTCCTACGAGTACTACTCGAACTCGTACTCGTACTCGTACCGGTACTACACAAAAATGTTGTCCTGGCCTGCAAGCTCTCGAAAAACGCCGAACCTTTGTTTCGTTTTTCGGTTTTTCACGAGTGGCGCAAGGCGTACGGTGCCGTGACATGCGTTTGAAGGTGGTGGTGGTGTGGACAGACTGAAACATTGTGTCGCGGGTCGTCCGCTATCAGTCGTACAGGTAGTCGAACGACTCCTCGGAATGACTCGTCGTCGGGAATGAAAACCCCCCAAAAAAATAGTACGAAGTACTTCGTATTACTGTACTGTACTACTACGTAAGTATCAACAACACGGTACGACCGTACCGTACTACAGGAACCTACAGTACAGTATTTGTCATTCTCTCCATCACATCTCCTCGGAGGGAGGTGCCGCATCTTGGAGCAACTAGTAGGAACATTCATCTCCCCAGAAGCTCTGCTTCTGGACAACCTAGTGCCTCTTCTAGTTCACGAGGTTGACTATAACTCAAGATTTAAAAAAATTGTTCTTTCTCTTGCAACAATTCCAAAAAGAACACACTGTACCGTAGTACCAAATCCATCCATCCATCCATCGATCGATCGATCGATCGTTTCCGTCCACCGGACCCGCCTGTGCCGCGCCGCGCCGCCCCCTCAGAGCGCCGCCCGAAAGGCCCCGGGCTTGGAAAAGGAGAGCGACTTGGTGCTGGACCGGACCACCTTGGTCTCCGGCACCAGCCCCGCGGCCTCGAAGTGGCCCCCCAGGTCGTCCTCGATGTAGTCCTTGTAGTGGGGCTCGTTCATCTCCTGGAAGTTCCCCAGCGCCCCGTCCAGGGCCGGCCGGTCGCCCTTCTGGATCGAGTCGGTAAAGACGACGGTCCCCCCGGGGGCGACCACCCGGGCCATCTCGGCGGCGGCGGCGGCTCGGACCTCCCGGGGCAGCTCGTGGAAGAGGTAGACGCAGACCACCGCGTCGAAGGAGCCGTCGGGGAAGGGGAGGTCCTCCGCCCTGGCCTGGACCAGGGTGGAGGGCTGGATCATAGCCCCGCTCCCGGACGAGCGCCGCTGCTTCTGGTCTTCCTCGGCCCTTCGGGTCCGGACCCAGTAGTCGTCGTTGTCCGCGGCCTTTTGCAGGTAAAAGGGGGAGAGATCCACCCCGGTGCACTCCGTGTCCAGRGGCAGGTTGTCCCGCACAAAAGTCAGGAAGCGGCCCGTTCCGCAGGCCACCTCCAGGACCCGCAGGGGCCCCCCGGAAGCCCCCGCACCGGCCGGGGGGAGCCGCTTCGACAGCTCCACCAACGGGGGCAGGCTCGTGCGCTGCATCGAGTCCTGCCGCCCCAGAAAGAGGGTCTCGGTCGAGGTCTCGTAGACGCTGGCCGAGTCCGACGACATCCATCCTGTGCGGGGGTTCGAGCGAGCGGTTGCGCGAAACAAACGAAAACAGGGGGAAGCCGATGCACGGGTGCGAAGATTAGGCCAATATCTCTTTGCACGGAATCGGCACACACTACACTACACTACACTACACTGCATCGCATCGCATTGCACAACACAAAACACACAACACCGAACACTGCATCGTTCGTAGAAATATACTCACCGTCTCCCTGGTAATGAAACGCGGTTTGGTAATACTCGGGATAGATGTTGCTCGTGGCGGTTCCTCCTTCCTTGGAAGAGCCGCCGTTCTGGAAGAACCTCACCTCCTTGTCTCGATCGGTCCCCCGAGACCGACGCCCCAGCGTSCCGATGGACTCCCGGRCGAACCGATTCATTTGGTCCGCGACAAAGAGCGGGTTCGTCTGGCGGTGCYCAGGCGTCCTGGTGTCCCAGGGTTCCCTGTAGGCCCCYTTGGCGATCGAATCGAAATAGTCCTGCTCGTAGCACAGAAAGGCCTCGAGGATCAGGCGGGTCGCCAGGTCGTTGCCGATGCCCATGGGCAGGAACGATCCCTGGCTCCCGGTGTCTCCCCMAMCGGTGCCCCTTCCGCGCTTCGACAGCCGGTGGGCCGAGGTCCCCAGGATCGCGTTGGCGACGAAGAAGGCCGTCCGGGCGACGTGGCTGGCGAAATACGACGCCTGGGGGGACGGTGAAAAGGGGAACAGCCCCGGGCCGCTCGGCCTCGCCTCGTTCCAGAACCTGTTGGCGATGCGGCCGATTTCTTGCACGTTGTGCCGGGCGTCGTAGGTCCCGTTGCCGGCGCCGTGCTTTGGGTTCTGAAAGTCCCTCCACATGGCCACGGAGGGATGGCAKTCGAAGCGATCGTTTTCCTCGAGGCCGGGAAGGCCGGCAGATTCCGGCGCTGCAGCGGTCGTCGCGGCGTTTTGGTTTTGCGGCTCGTCGCCGGCCAGTGCAAAAGCGGCCGCGTTCTCGGCGTCCGCGGCGCCGGGGGCATCGGGGTTTGGTGCCGTGGCGTTCTTGTAGAAGAGTGCGGTGCTAGTGGCAGTAGCAACAGGGGAAGCTTTCGGTGTTGGGGGCACGGCCAGGAGACCTTCGACGACGGTCGTAGAGGCAGATGCAACAAGGATGGTGGCTGCCGCCAGGGGCCGAACCAGGAACGAGACCATTGTCGACCGAATCGGTTAATTCTCGCTGTTTGGGCAGCACAAACTTTTGCGTTTCGACTTCAATCTCCACGGGTTGTTGTTTGTGGCACTAGCACGCAGGGTACGGTACCGCACCAAGTCACGTGAGAGTTCTGGTTTTTCGTTTCCGCAGGTTGACGAAGAAGARGAAGAAGAAGGAATGAGATAGAGGCAGGTTTTGTCGGGKTCTGCCCACATCACATCAAGGTTCTCCGATGCTTACGAGAACATCATTTTCAAACGAAACAGCAGACGACATCACGAAGCGTTCTTCCCGTGACTTCGTACACAGAATGCTATGATTTTTTGTTTTTTGGTTCTGGCCTGCTGACTTGATGCCAACAACAAACACCTATTTTGTTCGACCTTGGCTTCTCGAAAATTCCGAAAAGATTTCTCCGACGGATGTCGAAGGATGGACGGAAGTCTAAATACTCCACGTGGAAGTAGTATGTCCTATCATCTTTTCGGTCTGGATTGGACCCGATCAAAATCGCAAAATGATGGGTTGCATACCGTACCGTACGTCCCTTACGGTATGATTTTTGGTTTTCGTTTTGAGTGATTGATGGGCGTGGTAATCGTTCGTACTCTGACGTACAGTAAAGTACGACAAGTTCTCTTTGAGACACGGTTTTCTACCTGAATTGTTTTTGGTTTCTGTCGCTGTTTCTGTTTCGTACTGGACACCGAAGTACCGTACGGCAAGGGAGTTCGATCCGAAGTTTGCATTCTGTCCATTTTGTAACGACAAAAGGAAAGCCACGGTACCCGATCGAATAGAATCAGAACCAAACCCAATCCATTTTGCAGCGGCTCGCTACACCAGCCGATTCATTCGAAACCGAGGACCAAAAAAGATGAGAAAGGCCCATTGCGATTGCGATAGCAGATATCCGGCATCACTTACAACAACGGGAGCGACGAAATCATCTACGAGAGCAGCATTATTTGGTAGGAGGCAGCAAAGGGTGTTCGCGGCGGCAATACTCATCATGTTTTCTGCGCTGACGACGGCAACGATGACGAAACGAGGGCTCGGACTCGTAGTAACCGTATCCGCGGCAAGAGAGGGGCGACGGACCACCTACGGATCGGCGAGGCGTTTCGGATCACGAACGCATGCATTCATAGCGACAGGAACCAGAGCAAGAACGCCGTCGAAAGAAACCCCGTCGTTTTCGTCCAGGCCCTTCCAACCGCACGCGCGACAAAGGCCGTTTTCGTCGCAATCGGTTGTTGCTTCCGAGGGTGGCGGGAACGACGACGGATTCTTTGCCGATCCCGAGGTGACCTTCGAATCGCTAGGGGTCCGGTCTCCCGTCTTGCTGGAGCGCCTCGAATCTCTCGGCCTGGCGCAGCCGACGCAGATACAGGCCAAGACCTATTCCAAAATCCTCGAACGGAACGAAGACTCCGCGCTGTGGGCCAACGACGTCACGATCGGCGCCGAAACCGGGAGCGGCAAGACCCTGGCCTACCTGCTGCCCCTGCTGGACGAGATCCTAGAGGAAAAGTCGCGGGGCAGCGGCGGCCTCCCCTCGTACGATTACGCCCGGGCCATCGTCCTGGTCCCCAACAAGGAGCTCGTCCAGCAGGTCCTGCGCATGGCGGTCCCCCTGTGCGGGGGGAGCATCGAGGAGGCGGTGGTCTGGGCCCAGGGGGGTCCCGGCCTCATGCAGCAGCTCGGTCCCCTGGCGGCCTCGSYCACCAAGGGCGCCACCGATCCCTCGGAGATTGTCCGCCTGGCGGTCATGCCGGGCGCCCTCAAGGAGCCAATGGACTTCAAACCCTTTCGGGATTCGATCGGCTTTGGCGGGGACAACCCGCCCGTGGACATTGTGGTGAGCACGCCCGCGGCGCTGGGCCCGCTGGGACTCCCCCCCAAGTTCATCGATCTCTTTGCGGACGTCAAGACGCTGGTGGTGGACGAGGCCGACATGCTCCTCGACGGGGGATACATCCGGGCGCTGGAAAACGTCCTGATCGGCTTTCGCCGGGCCGACAGGCTGGTCGATCCCAGCGCGGATCCCAGCGATCCGGGCACCATCCGAAAGACCCAGCACATCTTTTGCGCGGCCACCCTTCCGGACGTCGGGCTCAAGAGCGTCAACGCCTACCTGGARCGAAGGTTCCCGTACGCCAACCGCATCGAAACGGGCAACATGCACAACGCCAARCACTACGGCCTGTCCAAGGCCACCAAGTGGTACCAGGTCGAGACCAAGAAGGAACGAATGGAACGCCTGGCCGAGTTGCTGGTGACCGAGCGCGACGAGAACAACGAGGACGGGCTSAAGGGAGAAAAGACCATGGTCTTTCTGAACAGCGTCGACGACGTGGAGGGGGTCCACCAGGCCCTGGTCCAGCGCGGCGTCGACGCGGTGTCCTACCACGCCAAGATTTCACTGAACGAGCGATCGGAGAACCTGGACCGCTTCCGGAGGTTTTCCAGCGAAAACGAGAAGGACAACGACGGCGACGCGGTGCCGGTGCTGGTGTGCACCGACCTGGCGAGCCGCGGGCTGGACGTCCCGGGGGTCACCGCCGTCGTCCAGCTGCAGTTCTCCGGAAACGTCGTCTCCCACCTGCACCGGATGGGGCGCTGCGGCCGTGCCGGCCAGCGGACCGGCCGGGGCATCGTCTTTTACGACGAGCAGGAAGCCGAGCTGGTGGACGTCGTCCGGGAGGCCGAGCACCAGCAGGAGCGGATGAAGCTGGAGGGACAGGAGGTCGACGACCGGCTCGGAGAGGGCGGCGRCAGCGAGGAGGCCGCGGCGCGAAAGGGCAAGGTCCAAAAGGCCTTTTCGAGAAAGCGCGGGTTTACCAAGAAGCGCAAGAAGCTGAGGCGCGAGGAGTCGGAGTCCTACTAGCCGGGACCAGCAGAGCAGCGCACCGCCTTGGWCCGTGCCGTAGCATCACTCTCTATCTAACTAGTAGGCTCAAACGAACAAGTAGAACTTTTTAATTTCGTGTTCTACACTTTCTGCTTCTATCTTTTTAGTATACACGACACCGCCATCGGAACGAAGACCCACCCAGGATGTGGCAAAGTGTGGGTTCCTCCAACGGATCGGAACGAAACGTGGCCGTCGCATCGATTCTTATAGTGGCACGGTGTAKTTCCAACCAGRGTGTTTTGCGTTTTTCCATATAGTTTACAGCAATGGCGGTGTGGAATTCGTATGGCCTGCGCGAGCCGATTCGGCGCGACGATGCCCCCGAGCCGGGTTCGTCGGKTTGTTGTGGTGCGCTCTGCCCTCAGGCGGCGTCGGTGTCCCAGGCTTCGGGCAGCATGCCGTGCTCTACAAAGGCAGGGGGGACCTCGGTGTTGGGGACCACCCGGTAGTTCCCGCTGGCGTAGCCCGCCAGCCACAACCGGCCGCCCTCGTTGAAGATGGACTGGGTGCCCTTCACGTGGAAGTACTCGGTCGGGTGGATCTCGCTCTCGGACACCACGTACCGGACCACCGGTGCGGGCCCGTCCCCCTTGGGGGTTCCTCCCCCGGCCGGGACCCCCACAAAAACGTCGGTCCGGAACATGTCCTTGTTCCGCCCCGACTCCTCGGCCATGGCGACGATCCTGGGCCAGTCGATCCAGTCCGGGAGGGGCTCGGACTTGCCCGACCAGGCCAGGTGGGTGCCGTTCCGGTGCAGGATGGCCACGGCCCCGTCCATCCCCGGCCTCTGGACCGCCAGCCAGACCCGGCCCCAGATGGTAAAGACCTTGAACTCGGTCCCCCCCCGGTCGTCGTCGGTTTCCCCGGTGGAGGCCTCCCACGAGGCAAAGCGCTCCTCGACGACGACCCCGGGCTTCACCCTTCGCAGGGCCAGGGACTCGGGAACCCGCCGGCCGCAGGACTCCTGGACGGTTTGCAGCCTGTCGGCCAGGTCCCCCGCCACTAGGGCCCTTCCAAAGCCGGGCATCTCGGCAAAGGGCTTTTTCCCGTGGCCGACGAGGGTGGTGTTCCCGACCGTCTTGGTCAGCCAGACACCGCCTGCGCAAGAGAGGTGGGTGGGCTTGGCGGCATAGTCCCTGCCAACCGGCAGCAGGGCCTCGAGCGAGGCCTGTTGCGTGTCCCGGCGGTGTTTCTCGCTCCGCTCGGTGTGTGCGGAAGCGTGTGCGGAAACGTCGCCTTCGCCGAGGAGCTCCGAGCCGTACTTGAGGACAAAGGCCTCCATGCCGTCCAGGTTGTCTCGGGTGCGGAGCCACCGCTTTCGGGCGACCTTGTCGACGTAAAAGGAGAGGCTGGTGGCGTCCGCGTCCCGCCGGTAGCGGAGGAGGTCCACCCACGTTTCGTTGCCGACGATCTTGGGGGACAGGTCAAAGTCCGCAAACAGGTCAAAGACCTCGCGCGGGCCGGGTTCGGGAGCGGGCAGCGGAGAATTAGCCGGTCCGAGCCCAAAGAGGGCGAGGTCGACGCCCCCGACCGGAAAGGTGTCCAGGGTGAACTCGCTTCGCTCGAAGCGCGGGTTTTCCTCCAGCGAAAGGCGGACCCGCTCGATCGGTGGTGGCGGGGGCTCCCCCCGGCCGGCGTCGTTCGTTGGCACCCCCGGATCGAACCGCAGGGAGTGCAGGGTTGCGGCGAGGGAGGCCAGCAGTGCCGCCGCCAGAAAGGGCAGCAGCACTTTGGTAGTGCTTCGAGCCGGTGGCCGGGAGTTCATGGCGCGGTCCGTGGCTATCGAATGGTGGTTGTGGTTTTTGGCAACGGGCGAGAAATCCAATCTCTCTTCCTCTGCTGGCATGCGTGTTTCTTTCTCTTCCTAGATGCTGGGTGTTTTGCCTCTGGTGTGCCGTATATCTTTTCGAATGTCGGGACAAGAAGCACTCCTCGTATTGTACCGTACCGTATGCACTGTTCTGCCTTCCTTTTTTCTTCCGTCGTTTCGATTGGAGAAACCGTGAGCCGTTAGAGTCGTGTCCCCACGCGCGCGTTGGCAATTCCAAGTTTTTGACTCATTGGACTCGATTCCCGCTCCGCTCGTCCCGTAGGACTCATTCCTACCTATCGTACCCTAATATGTAGGTACCTGGTACCTACGTACGATACCAAAAAAATCCGTTTCACAGTACGAGTTCCGGATCCGGGACGCAGGCAGCGTAGTACGCAATTCTTCGTCAAGTAGTACTTAACGAACTCGTACTCGTACTGAACGCATGTTTGTACATTTGTGGTTTTCGTGACTCAACCAATACAGTAGGAGCTTGCGAGCACATCACATACAGCAATGGATGTCGTCGACAGGTAGAACTATTCTGAGTATTCGTTTGCGTACCGTACAGTAAGAACAGAAGGGTAAAGTACGGCACTGTATTTGGAAAATAATGAAATAGACACCTCGTACAAAATACTCTTTCTCATTGCCGAAGTTGGTGCGTCAATGGTTCCAAATGACCACCATGATTCCGGAAGTGCCGGTAGTGAACGCCGAAATTGGTAATCCAATGCTGTCTGTTCAAACATACGGTACGTACCAGTAGGTACAATCTGTCGTTGCCAAAAATCAATACCGCTTCAGTCCTAAAGAATCAAACGCGACCAAAAAGGTAAGAAAATTCTGGAAGCACTAAGTAAAATTTAAAATTTTGTTTTTATTGTTCGTACTTTTGCACCAGTATATGCACAACATTACGTGTAAAATATTTTAGTTGTTCTTAGTTTTGCACCAGTACATGCACAACACTACGTGTAAAACATCGGAACACGGCTCAAGCACTTCGTTGTCCGATCTAACGCAAGCTCTCGACGACCAAGCTCTTTGCATCGCTGACACTGTCTGCCCCATTGATTGCTCAGAAATACATACGGTACAGATACTGGATACTCGAAGCACGTCAAACTTTGCATCAGATAGATTTAGTCGTTTAAGGTAGGTTTGTTGTTTTCCAAATTGTTTCAGTCTAGAGCAGCGCAGTTGGAACAGGAGCTGCGTACGGGATTTCGAGCAAGCAAACACGCGTTGCGTTCGTCCCTGTGCTGCGAGCAGTCGCACACGATGCAAAAGAAACGCTTCTCCTTCCAATCTAAATCGTTTGTGTTTGTTGCTCTATCCTGTTTCGATCGTCCGTCGGATACACAATCTTTGATCCTCTTTCGTGGCCAACCACCAATGCAAACATCCACCGCCACTACCGCAACGGAATCAAACACATACGAAACGAACATCAGCACAGGCACCAGGATGAAGATTAACTCACGCAAAATCGAAAACGATCCCGATAAGGAGGAAGAAGTGGACGGGGATCCCAAGCAGTCGATCACGAGTGGTGTCTCTTCGCTGGAAGAATCGAATCACGACGAGGAAATCTGGGAAGGTCATGAAGAAAGAAACATGCTTGTCGACAGCAACAAAGATAGTCCTTTGTCGCAAAAAGGCAAGGAAGGAAAGCATTCTAAGGATGCACGGGACAAAACCAAGCAGAGCAAGACGTACGAGAGAGAAATTGGCGCCAAAGAGACGGAGGCAAATGGGGCATCTTCTGGAAACGAGTTGAAAGCACAACCAGAAGAAAATGTAGAGCAAGACAAGTATAAATTCTCTGATACCCAGGATGGCAAGAAAAACGATGCGGCAGTTGCTGATGCATGCACATCTCGAGACTTGGAGGCACAGGGTGAATTTTTTGAATTTGAAAGAGAAGATGAGGCAGAACGCGAGAAGTTTCCAGATGACTGCTACTCTTTCTTGTCACTTCACGGTCCTTGTTCCAATCCTCTCTTCTTTGGCTATGGAATGTCAGTCTTTGCGTTCCAGGCGTCATTCCTTATCCTAATGTTGATCAGTGCCCTTGATAGCGATTGGAGCAACAAGTTGGATTCAGATAATCCACTTGATGGTGTCCTCCCGTCATCTATTGCTGCAAATGCAAGTCCGTATGTCAAGGCAACACAAATGATTTCAATCTTGTGCTATGTAGGGTTTGCAAGCTACAGCTTGATGGACGTTGTCGTAGCAGTTGAGACTTTTCCAACATTTAAGGATGGCGCAACTTCATGCATGGTGTTCTCTTGTGTTGCTCGTGGTTTACAAGGATTCATTGCAATGCTAACAGCACTCCTGCTAATTGTCACCTCAGATAATGTGATTGATATTGTCCTAAATTTTACAGCAGTTGTGAGTTCTAAGTCAAGTGAAAACATGCCAAAAGCTCAAGAAACTTAAATCGCCGTCATTTTTGTCCTTACTTTTGTGATTCCAATCTTTATCTCTATTTTCTCTCCACAGAACTTCATCAGTGAATTGGACGATGTTGCGTTTGAGATGGCCCTGTCAGGAAAATATGGAGCAAAGCTTGAAGATGAAGCAAAACGCATTCAAAACCTGGATCTTCCAAAATGTATGTCTCAGCGACACAAAAACAGAAGGTTCCTCTGTACAGTAGGAATATCTAGTTTTATCCTTCTTTCGCTTGCAAGTGTTGTTATCTATTATCAAAACAATAAGGACCTCTGGTTGACGAAAACGTTTCGAGTGGAATTTGAAGATGAAAAGCTACGAGATTACAGTGGATGCTATGAATTTGATGAAGATGCAACCAAGTCAATCAATGTATTCAACAGGAATATGTACCGGCAGTATTATGAATCAGATGATGTTCTTACATTTGGATACTGCATAGATCAACGCCGTTGGATCCTATTCAAGGGTGAAGGTGATCCTTGTGTTGCCTTTAAGGATAATAAAATGCTTGCGTATTCTACAAAGATACAGGCATTTGATGTCTCAACCACTTTTTCGGAAGGATGGTTTTCTGCAGCTGGCACTCCTCTTGAAAATATGTATTTTCTTGAAGTGAATGATAATATCAAAGACCTAGTTTGCACTTCATTAAATGATGGAATTTGCAACAACGAAAACCTGAATGAAGCAGGAGACACTGGATATCGATTCGACGGTGGCGATTGTTGCTCTGCTACGTGTTCACATTCCAATTGTGGACTTGGTGCAGCCACAGACCCATTTGGTGGAATGGGAAATGCTACTGGACATGGATTTCCAAATTGCATTGATCCAGATATGGTTCCAATCACCATTCGCCTTGGAGATATCACGAGTGGCGTGAGCATAGATTATGTTAAAAAGAAATATGGTGAGGATGAAGAGACGATTCGATGGGTCATGGACGAGGCGGCTGAACTTGAGATTATCAATCCTACCTTGACACTCAAGTGTGGCAACAAGCATGTTTTGATAGTAGATATTGATCAAATGATGACCAATGGGAGTGAAACTGTTTCTATTGAGGATGGAGCAACGTGTACCATTGAAGTTCAGAACAAAACCGATCAGCCCGTTGATAATATTTTGTTTGTCGACTTGACAATTTTCCAAGGACCTATCGACGACAGAAACACAAGAATCATTGAGATGAATAGCGAATTTCAGAACTCAGCCTCTTTTGCGACAATTCAAACTTGCTCATTCGAAAAACTTTCTGATTATTACACATTAAACAACATCCACAGCAACAGAGATTATTCGTTGCAAGCATTAAGTTGGATGAGTGAAGAAAGCAATGGACAGAATTGCCATGATGAATTTTTTGTTGACCGATTTGCACTGATAATGATGAAATTCGATGGTCTCGCTCCACCCGGTTTCACATTGACTGAAACAGACCCAGACTCAACACCACATTGTCTCTGGAGTTATATCGATTGCACAAAAAGAGGGTCTCTGTCTGGAATTGATATCAGGGATTGGGATGTTGATTATATCCCAACTATGATCGGCATGTTGTCATCACTTTCTTCATTAGAACTATGTGAGAGCCACGAAAAAATAATTGGTGCTGAGATGTTTTCATTATGTTCTATGCATTACCTAATATCAATGCTTTTGCTTCATTGTTTTCTCTTCATCTTATCTTTTTTTCGTTTTACACTCAACTGCCTTGGCCTCCACCATGTGATTAAAGTTGGAAATGAAATTGCAGATCTTCCCAGTGAAATTGGTAAGCTTAGCTCCCTAACTAAGCTTGGCATGAGTGAGTAATTTGTGTCGGAATTTTTTCATCCAAATTCTATGACTTCGTTGTAGCAATTTCTTGTTATGTTTCCTTTACACTCAACTGCCTTCGCCTGCACCATGTGATTGTAGGTCAAAATGGTGTTACAGAGATTCCAACTGATATGTACGCTTTCAGGTTATTGAAAGACCTACATTTCGGTGCGTTGTTGGATCAGGCAATGTTTCATTTGCGTGCTGTCATTACATTGTTGCAATTTCTTGTTATGTTTCCTTGACACTCAACTGCCTTTGCCTCCCCCATGATAATACAGGTAGTAATGAGATTACAGAGCTTCCCAGTGAAATAGCAAGTTTCAGCTTCCTTGAAAATCTTTCTTTTGGTGAGTAATTGGGGTGGGAATTATTTAATCTGCATGCTATCGAACGATTTCTTGCCATGTTTCATTGACACTCAACTGCATTTACCTCCGCTATGTGAATTTAGATAGGAATCAAATTACAGAGCTTCCAAGTGAAATAGGTAATCTCAGCTCCCTCATTTCACTTGATCTGCGTGAGTTATTGGAGAGGGATCTGCATGCTGTCATT
>CAACVS010000516.1:149613-178604 GCA_900660405.1 Pseudo-nitzschia multistriata
GATGATGAAGATGCCTTAAATGACGAAGGTACCTTGGATGATGAAGATGCTTTAGATGATGAAGATGCCTTAAATGACGAAGGTATCTTGGATGATGAAGATGCCTTAAATGACGTAGGTGCCTTGGATGACGAAGATGCCTTAACTGACGAAGGTGCCTTGGATGACGAAGGTGCCTTCAATGATGAAGGTGCCTTCAATGACGAAGATGCCTTCAATGACGAAGGTGCCTTGGATGACAAAGATTCCTTGGATGATGAAGGTGCCTTAACTGACGAAGGTGCCTTGGATGACAAAGATGCCTTGGATGATGAAGGTGCCTTAACTGACGTAGGTGCCTTGGATGACGAAGTTGGCTGGGATGACGAAGTTGGCTGGGATGACGAAGATGCCTTGGATGAGTTTCTCCTAAGATAATGGCATCTTCGATTCTGGAACCTTCGATCAAGAAATCTCGCAAGATGTCTTTTTTATCGGACCTCCGGTGTCGATGCCGGAAACGATCAAGAATCCGAGTCTGGTCCAAGCAATCGAGGGTGGTCACAGAATCGGCAATGGTTTCCCGGCACAGCACCGATTCGTTCGACGCAGGTTGTGTGCGTCTAAGAGGAGATGGTTTGGATTGGGTTGGGTGCATCGTCGATAATGCATATTGTGTTTGTTATACGTTGAGTGTGTTTGTGGCAGGCCAATCCGGCTTGTTGAAAAGATAAGAAACAAGTACAGTAGTATAAATCATGTTACATTGGATTCCACTCCGGTCTGGGACCGCTGTTCTACAACTAGCGCGGAAAATCGGGACCAGAAGCACTCGCACACGCACTCGTATTGTACGGTACGGTATGCACTGTTCTGCCTTCCTTTTTTCTCTTGTCGTACCTCAAGAGAAGGTATCTTTTCTACCGTATCATGTGTGACAGACACATACCTTGCAAGATTTTGACGCACTAGACTCGATTCTGGCTCCGCCTTCGGACTCCGTACCGTAATACGTACTGTACCGTATGTATGTAGGTACGAGTACGACTCCAAAAAACAATTCCCGTATTAACCATAAGTGCCCGATCCCGGAGGCGCAGGGGTCCGATACGGCACTTACGCTACGGCACTTACGGTATGCGTGTCGTACGATGGACGACTGTGAAATCGTGTCCATCATTGGTTTGTTGTGCGATGCCGTACGGTGCTGCCGTACGCTGCGTAGGAGTAGGTACGTAGCCTATGGAGTGAGCGAAAGGAAACGAAACAAAACAACACAACACAAAAACGGCTCGGAAGCTTCTCATCGCAACCCAACCCAACCCACGCTGTGCAGCTGGATTGGCTTTCACCATTTCTGTTCTTGGTCTCCCCCCGGCGTTTGTTCTGGGAGAGACATAGTCACCAGAGGCACCCATCTAGACCCAACACACACATCCATCCACCTTACGCTAACACTAATTGCCGGCACCACGAGAGGGCAGGTATCGAACACGTATTTGTTGGACACCCGACGAGATCCGACGAGACGACACGACACGACACGAGACGATCGATTGCACCGTGCGCTGCATGCCCCCGAGCGACCCGACGGAATCCGATTCTTCGAACAACAACAACAACAACAACGACGACGACGACGACGAGCGCTCGAGCAGCAAGACCTTGAGCAGAAGCTTCCGTAGCGGCAACAGCTCCAGCAGCCTCTCGAGCATTCCCCGGGAAGATTCCCCGCTCTCGCGCCGTTCCCGACCGAACCACCGATCTCGATCCACGCAAGCGCAAGCGCAACCGCAAACTCCACCGCAAGGGCGAAGACCGATGAACCGYACGAGCTACTCGTCCATCCCGGCGGCCTCGGGCACGCCCCCCGACGCCCTTGACGGAAGTTCCCACGACCTCGAGGGCGGGCCTTCCGCATCCCCCCCGGGCGCAAGGGAAGAAACCTTTGGGGACGAGGGAGAGGCCGGGACCACCACCCAACACMRAAGCCTCCCGGCGTTGACCTGGAGGGCCACCCCCGACCGCCGCATCGGGCGCTACGAGAGCGTCCCGAATCCTTCGGACGCACCARGAAGCACCACCGRCMRCAGYTGGTGCTGCTGCTCGGCCCTGGTGCAGACGGTCCTCGTCGTGGCGGCCATGGCCCTGGTGGCGACGGCGGGCTTTCTGGTGGGGAGCGCCAAGCCGGACCTGCTGGTGGCCGTCCTCAATTCCACCGCCGGGATCGACATCGACATGGACGCTTCGGCGCTGGAGGCCGGTGCGGCGGGCCCCGGGGAGGTCGGCGTGTCCGAGGCATCGCCCGGGGGCAACGAGACGGAATCCGGCGGCGGCGACCGAGCCAGCGGGGCAAAGCGCGCGAAGAAGGCCTTCCGGGTCCGGTACGATCCGTCCGCGGTCCTTTCCAACGATTTCGTGTACGGCAGCAACGACAACGACAACGACAACGACAACCACCACAACAACCACCACAACGGCAAGGACGCCCCCTACCGCAATCCCTTCGACTCACCCCCAAAGAGCGGCGACCCCGTCTTTGCGACGCCCCCCCACCCCTTTTCCACAGGGGGAATCCCGGCCCCCGCGGGCTACCTCAAGAGCCCCCACCTGGCCGGGGACCGCCTGGTCTTTTTGTCCGAGGGGGACGCCTACGTGACGACCCTTTCGGGCGGTGACGGAGATTCCTCCCTTCTCCCGGCCGCAAGGGTCACCACGACGGTCGGAAACGTCCTGGACCCCCGGTGGCACCCGACCCTCCCGCTCCTGGCCTACACGGCGACCTATTCGGGCCGGAGGGAGGTCTACCTGCTGGACATSGGCGTGTCGCGTTCGGCGCACCAAAGCGCCCGCAAGTCCCCCGTCCGCCTCACCTACTGGAACGTCGGGGGCGGCGTAAGCGGACTCGTCGGGTGGATCGACACCGACACCGAAAACGCTTACGGAKGGGGCCCGGCCCTGGTCTTTCGGGCCTCCTCCAACGAGGCCTCCCTGCCGGACTACCGCCTCTACGTCCTGCGCCTCGGAAGAGAAAACGGCGGCACCGAGGGTTTCCCCTCGGTCGAGCCGGTCCCCCTGGCCCAGGCCACGGACGCGGCGTGGCACGGGGGCTGCTGGTACTTTGTCCGGGTCAAGCAGAGCTCCCAGACCATTCGGTACGCCGGCGGGACGGCCGAGAACCTCTGGAGGTACTGCGAACGCAGCGAAAAGGCCGACGACGACGCCGCCGCCGCCTCGGGCCCCCTCCTGGCCGGCGACGACTACCGCGGGACCAGCAAGTCCCCGCAGATCTACCGGCCGGACACCGGGGGGCCGGCCTACCTCTTCTTCCTGTCGGACCGGGGCCCCGGTCCGGAGGACGCGCAATCGGCCCCCTCCTGGATCCCCGACCGGATGAACGTGTGGGCCCTCGCGCTGGTGGACGGCGGCGACGGCGACGGCCGATCCTCCTACTCGCCGGCGGACCTGGTCAAGATCACCGACACGGCCTGCGACTTTGAGGGCAGGACGGTCCGGGAGTTCACCGTCGACCGGGCCTCGGGGACCCTGGTGGCCCGGATCGGCGCCGACCTCTATGCGATGCCCTCCGAGACGGTCCGGGCGAGGCTGGAGGCCGGGGGCAAGCAACGGCGGGAGCGCCGGCGGCTCGCACAAGACCGCGAGGACGAGGACGAGGTGGAGTACCTCCGCGGCGCCCGGGAAACCCCCGCGGTGTTTTCGACGGGCGTTCCCACCGCGGAAGACAACGACCAGAACGACGACGACGACGCGCAGGGCTATTCCGCCACGTCGACGTCGACCTCCACGAGCGCCCCGTCCTTCGACGAAGAAGAAAGCGAGGAAGCCGCTTCCGCGTCCGGAGACGCCGTGCCCGCCGGTGCCGAGGCTCCCGTGGTCCCGGTGGAAACCGTGCCACCCACGGAGGATCCGACCACGACGCCGCAGACGGCACCACCGACCGTTGCGCCGGTGGCGGTGGCCACGGAGGAAGACACCGGTGCCAACGCCAACAGCACCGCCGCCAACAGCACCGAGCCACCGGCCAGGTATTACTACGACTTTGAGCCCCCGGAGCTCGTCCCGCGGACCGCGGAGGACACCGGGGAGGACCACTTCTCCGGCTCGTCCGCCGACCTGCGCCGCCTGCCCATTGCGGTCTACTCCGACTTTGCCAACGACCAGGAACGCCTCGTCCCGGTGAACATCCTCAAGCACTACACCTACGGGGACGTCTTTGAAACGCTCACCGGAGACACCCAGGCGCTCCTGACCCTCCGGGGCCAGGCCTGGGTCGCCCCGGTCGGCCCCGACGAGGCCAAGGCCTACAAGGAGGACGGGAAGAACCTCCCGGCCCGCCGGTACCGTCTCGGACCGGGGGCCACCACGGGCGGGTCCACCCGGATCCTCGCCGCCCTCCATGTCCCAAATCCGGTCGAGGACGGGACCTCGGACCGGCGCCTGGCGGTCCTCCTGGCCACGGACCCCCTCACCCCCACGGCCGAGCACGCCTTTTACCTGGTGGAGGCCCAGCCGGGGGCCTCTCCGCTCTTTGCCGATCCAAACAACCTCCCCAGGCCCTTTCTGGGGGGGATGGTCTCGGGGGGGAGCACCATCGACGGGGGCCTGGGGAGCGTCAAGACCGACACACTGGCCATGAGCCCCTGCGGGAACCGCATGGCCTGGTCGGACACGGACGGGAGGATCGTCGCCATGAACCTCCCCCACTACCAGGAGCCGGGGGACGGACCGCCCGAGCACGTCGTCCTCCCCAAGAGGAACGACCTCGGCGAGCCCATGGTCGGGGACAGCGTCGACCTCCGCTTCAGCCCCGGCGGCCGGTATCTGGCCATCACCCACCACGCAAAGAACCGCTTCCAAACCATCAGCGTCGCCGACCTCGGGGATCCCCTGGCCGGGGAGGACAGGATCGCCCCGATCCGCCTCGGCCGCATCGCCCAGGTGACGCCGGCGAGGTTCAACTCGTGGGCCCCCGTCTGGGGAACGACCCCCGCGGACGCCCACGACCACGCCCAGAACAAGACCATGGCCAAGCTCCTGGAGGTCGACCCCCCGGACGACGTGGCGGCCACGACGCTCTACTTTTTGTCCGACCGGGACATCAAGACCGACGTGACGAGCCCGTGGGGCTACCGGCAGCGGATGCCCCACTTTGTCCAAAGCGCGGCGGTCTACGCCCTGCCCCTGGTTCCCGAGAACGGTGGCGAAAGCGAACCCGACCGGTCCCGGGCGGGCGGGCCCTTCCGCGGCGGAGGGGCGGCCGAGCTGGGCGTCGGCGCCCTCCTCGAGCGGATGGACCTCCTGGAGGCCGTCCTCGACGACAAGGCGGCGACCAAGGCCCGTAGGCGGGAACGGCGCAGGCTCGCCGAGTCCCTCCATCCCCTGGCCGGGGCCTTTGGCCACGCCAAGAAAGCCTTTGCCGACAAGAGGCGGCGGGTCCAGAAGGAGGAGGAAGCCGGCGCCGGTGAGGAAGCCGAAGCCGAGGACGACCATTTGAGGGAGGCCGTCTTTGAGCAAGACATGAACGTGGACTTTGGCCCGAGGGACCTGACCCTGGCCCGGACCGCCTACCGGATCGCTTCCATCCCGGAGGGCGACTACGACGACCTCCTGTGCCAGACCCCCACTGGTGACCTCGTGGCTTTTGGTGACTCGAAGCTCGTGGTCTTCCAGGCCGGCGCCTTTCCGTCCGACACGTACGAGGCCAAGCCCTTTGCGGCGACCTCGCGAAAGCTGGAGCTCGCCCGCGTGAGCTCCGACCGTAGGTCCATCGTCCTATTGTACTCTCCGGACGGCGCCATCCGCGTGGTTCCCAACTCCGCCTCCGGCCTCGCGGCCCTGCAGGCCGATGCGGTGCTCGACGACGGCGTCGTCGACTGGGACGGCCTGCACCTTAGCATCTGGCCGACGCTGGAATACCGGCAGCTCTACGACGACGCCTGGAGAATGCTGAGGGACTACTTCTACGACCCGGGCATGGCCGGCATCGATTGGCCGGCGATCCACGGGCGCTACCTTCCGCTTGTCGAGCGGTGCTCCAAGCGGGAGGAATTGGACGACGTCCTGATCCAGATGTCCTCGGAGCTGAGTGCCCTGCACGTCTTTGTCTACGGAGGGGAGTACAACTCCCCGATCCACGGAGACAAGGCCCTGCGCTACGTGAACGAGGTGGGGAGCCTGGGAGCCGTGCTGAAGCGGAACCCCGCCTGGAAGGGCTACACGGTGGAGAGCATCGCCGAGGCGGACCCGGACTTTGGCAAGATCGACCAGTCCTCCACGATCTACAGCCCCCTGAGCGACCGGTCCCTGCGACTGAGCGGCCAGAGGGGCCTGGAGGCGGGGGACGTCATCGTCGGGATCAACGGCGAGTCGATCCTCTCCGTCCCCGACCCCCACATGCTGCTGCGGGGCACCGCTGGCAGGAGCGTCAGGCTGGACGTCCTGCGGCTGGCCTCGGGGCCGTCGGAGCAGGACGGAAGCAGCGACGCAGCAGATGCGGCGGCCGGCGAGAACGCCGGCGACGCCCCCGTGGAGTCTCTGATCGTGGCGCCGCTGTCCCCGGACGACCACTCGAACCTTCTCTATCGCGCATGGGAGTGGAAGACGGAGCGGCTGGCGAAACAACTGGCGGAAGAGGCCGGGATTTCCGTCGGGTATGTCCACCTCAAGGACATGTCGGGGGCCAGCGCCGAGGACGCCTTTGCCCGGGGCTTCTTCCCGAACTACCACAAGCAGGGATTCATCCTGGACGTGAGGCACAACCGGGGGGGCAACATMGACTCATGGGTGCTGGACGTCCTCCAGCGCAAGGCCTGGATGTACTGGCAGTCCCGGGACTTTGACCCGGAAACCGGCGGCCTCGGGTGGGACGAACACTACGCCTTCCGGGGCCACCTGGTGGTCCTGGTGGACGAGAAGACCTCGAGCGACGGCGAGGGGGTTTCCCGGGGCATCTCGGAGCTCGGTCTCGGCAAGCTGATCGGGACCCGTACCTGGGGAGGGGGCATCTGGCTCGCCAGCGACAACCGCCTGGTCGACGGGGGAATCGCCAGCGCACCCGAGATTGGCGTCTACAACGAGAACTGGAGCTGGGGGATGGGCATCGAGAACCTGGGGCTGGAACCCGACATTGTGGTAGACAACGATCCCCACGAAACCTACACCGGGAGGGACCGGCAGCTAGAAACGGCCATCGAAGTCCTGAAGAATTGGATCGAGGACGAACCGATTCCGATCCCCAAGCCCAAGACCAAGCGCAAGGACGTGACCATGGGTGACCGCGAGTGCGGGGCGAGGTGAAACAAACGACAAACAGGAAGCCCCGCGCTTTTGTATGCTAAAAGCCGCTAACGTTGCGTGACCTATCGTGTGTCGCACGAAATCGAATCCAATCGAGTCGAATCCGCGGGACGAGCAATGCCAATCCGTTTGTTCTTTCCCGCACGAAGGATTCTACCGCATGCCGCCTCAATTAAGTAGGAATAAAACCTAAGCATAACACATAGTTTCAAAACAGGACGAAAAACGGCACTTCGCGGTTTGGTGCCGCCAGAGCCGAGAACATTGACATGCACACGTTTTAATGAGTTTTTTGGAAAATTCCGTGCGCTCAGAAATCAACAAGCCCGAAAAGGTTCTCTGACAGGAAACATATAATATGGACATGTCATACTTTAGTTGCCGGGAATGATAGCGTGATGTGGGCAAGTCAGGGACCATGTTGATGTGGGAGTTGCAAAAATGGTTGCACTCAACGCATATTTTTACTATTTTGGCAACTATATTTGGCACGCAAGCCGTCCCTGGAGAGGTGCCAATACGGCTGCATAGTAGAAATCACTACTACAACCCCAACCCCAACCCCACTTAAGAACCAACAATCAATCCGATCATTCTGGGATAGCTTTTTGGGATAGCTTTTTGGGATAGCTTTTTGCTGTTGTTCCTGACAGTGTTGATTTTGATGTGTTTGCCGCCCCCGGTGTTGCGGCTGCTACCAGCACCATCGCAAATGTTGCCGGAATCTTGTTCCTTGCTGCGGCATTGCTTTAAGGACAGGAAGAGAAAGGAACAAGAAGAATAAAAAATTGAATACATGTGGAGCAAAAAGATACATTGGTCGCGCTGCCCGGCCCGCGTAAAACAAACCAAAAGAAAAAAAAAATGCTGTTTGGCCGCCCCGTAAAACAAAACAAAAAAAAACCTGTGTACATGCCAATAAACATAAAAGATAATAGTATTGAGTTATATGTGAAAATTTTGCTGACGTGTAGCTTGAGAACCCACAGTACCGGTACGACAATTCCTCCCGTGATAATATAACACAACACGGAACTCACCTCAATTTGGGTACACGCGCTGCGCGAGCTCCTCCACAGTTACTCTACATACTCGTACCGTACTCGTACCAGTACGAACCAGCAAAAAACTATGTTTTCCTGCTCACAGAATCGCAGCAAGGGCAGCAGAATCTGCAGAATCGACCGGTGCCCGCCCCCCAGCAAAGAGGGATCGAAAAAACGACAAAACAGCAAAATGAGAACAGCTCGCAACGGACCCGAGCAAAGGACCAGCGGCAGCTGCTGCCTTGCGGTGGTGCCAAGACTCGTCCTGGTCGCCGTGTGCCTCCCCCTCTCGAACGGATTGGTTCCTAGCACTTCCCCCGCCACGGGTCGTCCTCCACAACGGTCTTCCGCCGCGGCGCTGCGGGAGAAGAGCGGAAGCGGCGGTTTCCTGGAGGGTCTCTTCGGAAGCACCGCCCCCGCTAAGAGCCCGCCGAGGGTCCGAACACCGGAGGGCTTTGTCACGCCCGAGCCGAAACCCCTGCAGATCTCCGAGTCCGCCGATCCGGCCAGGTTTGCGAGGAACACCCTGGCCTTTGTGATCCGGTTGGGGGTGGGCGCCTTCGTCCTCGGGTGGAAGATCGACACGGTCTTTTACAAGCAGCCGGAGGACGACGGCAATGACAATGACAAAGACAACGGCGAACCTAGCGGCGACGGCCGCAAAACAAGGTACAGCCTGGACCTCGGGCCCTTTTCGATCCGGGATTCCAGCTCGGTCGTCCTCCCAAAGCCCGAGCAACCGCTGGTCCTCTACGAGTACGAGGCCAGCCCGTTCTGCAAGCGGGTCCGGGAAACCATCAACCTGCTGGACCTCACGGTAGAATACAGGCCGTGCCCGGGCGCCCGGCAGGGAAAATTTTCCGACGAGCTCTTCGAAATGACCGGGAGGCGGACGGTAGGTGGTTTGCGCGTGCCCAGTTTCGTGCCGCGATGGTTTGCCCGTGTTCATCGTGCTCCCTCTCGCTGTGAGTGTCTTTGTGGGTTTCCAGTGCAGAGAGGGAGAGAGGTTGATCCTTGATCCTTGATCGTTGATCGTTTGTGGATCAACTGTTCGAATTCTTTCGGCGACTTGACTCATTCTGTTTGTTTTCTACCCAAATGCACCCAGGTGCCCTACCTCTACGATCCCAACACGGGCGAGGGGCTCTTCGAATCGAGCGACCAGATCGAGTACCTTTTGGCCAACTACGGGCCCGCCGACGCCTCGACCTACGACCGAAAGGCCCTGTGGCCCGTCACCCTCGAGCCCTTTTCGGTGGCCACGTCGACCCTCTGCGCGATATTGCTGGGCATGCCCGGAAAGGCCCGCCGGCCCGACGCCCGCCCCGACAACGAGGAAATGCTTCCGCTGGAGCTCTGGGGGAACGAGGCCTCCCCCTTTGTCCGCAACGTGCGGGAAACCCTCGGAGGCCTGTGCCTCCCGCACGCGATGGTCAGCTGCCCGAGGGGATCCTCCAACCGCGACCGGATGGTGGAACGGACCGGGCGCTTTCAGGTACCCTACCTCGTGGATCCCAACACCGGGATCGAGATGTTCGAGTCCGAGGAAATCGTCAAGTACCTCGAAGAGGTCTACACGGTGTCGTGAAACCAAAGAAAACTAAAGCAGGAGTATGTTCTATTGGAATGTTTAGAAGTTTTTCCTGGCCCCGGGTGGATGGGAGCTGTCGTAGGCTTCGTTTGTGCGTAGTCCCGGAGAAACAGATGCATGCCAGTAGCTTTGTTCTAGATTCCATTCGTGGAAAATATAGAATACGCAGTACAGTAGTACGCAATGCGTGTTTTCACGGTTGTCTATTCTTTGGAGCTAGAGGTTATCCTCCTCCTGCAGACGGCGGATGCCGCCTTTGCGAGCTTGGCAATGCCGCTCCGCAACCGAGCCCGTTTCCCCGGCTTGTTCGCACCGACTGCCACCGCCGACGCCGTGGTGTGGTTCGACTTCGACTTCGACTTCGAGACCTCCGCCCGGAGGGCCTCGAAGGTGTCCGACAGGAGCCTGGTCTGTCGTTCGCAGCGGGCCGCGATGGCCAGGTCCCCGGCCTCCAGGCCGTCCTGCACCATTCCGTCCCACCGGCGGAACGCCCGGACCACGGAGGGGTGGCCCTCGAGGGCCCCGAGCGCCGCCTCGAACTCCTCGTGCTCGCGGACGCTTTCGTGCTCGTCGTCGTGCTCGTTGGAAAAGGCCTTTCCTAGCCAGTAGCCGAGGCCGTAGGTCGCCAGGAACTCGTGGCCCCTCGGCACGGCCTTTGTGGTCACGTAGGCCATGAGGGGAGGCGGGCCGAACCCGCACATGACCACGTTGAAACCGTCCCCCGCGGCAGGGTCCCCGGCGCCGGTGACGCCGGCCGCCCCCAGGTAGTAGTCCACGGCCAATCGCACCGCGGCGGCGTCGAGTGCYTCGGCTTCCTTCCCGGCCGCGGTGGCACGGTTCGCGGGGTTGCCGCTCCCGGCTCCCGCGGCCTTCCTGCGGACCTCCCTGGCGGCGTCCACGATCGGAGAGAAATCGGCATAGCACGCATCGTTSACGTAGTGGGCTCCGAAGAGCCTGTCGCTTTCGCCGTGCTCGTCGATCGGCCGCCCCGGGTTCACGTCGAAGGCGTACCTTCCGGAGGGATCGGTCATGGCGTACGAAAAGTCGTTCCAAGAATCCCCGCCAAAGACGTCCGATTCGTCCTCAAAGTACACCAGGTCGCTGGTTCCGGTGATCCCGCCCGTCCTGCCGGTGGGGCCGGTGGTGCTGGTGCTGCCGTAGACCCGCTCGGATCGCTCGTGAACCCGCGGGGGCGATCGGCCGTCGGAATAGCCAATGGCATGGATGCTGTTGTTGTAGGTTTCACAATGTGCGCGGAGAGGGAGCGATGCAAAACAACAAGAGTTGGCAAACAGGACGACAACCACTCGGGGTGCAATTGTAATTTCCCGCAGCCTATTGGAGGAATACCGTGCAATACTGTACGTACGGATAGAACGCAACCACCTCGCCCGCGGAAAAGTCCCGGTTGGCGATCAGTCCCCGGCCCTCTACCACCCCCTCGGAGGTGACGTTGACCCCCTCGACCAGATCCCGGAAGGCCGACCTCCAGTCGCGCGACAACAACGACGAAAGTGACGCCGGTGCCGATGGCGACATCGGTGCCGGTTGCGCTAGGAACCCCGGATCCTGGACMACGTCGTAGAGCTCKAGGAGATCCGCGAGGTGCTCCGTGGAGGAGGGCCGAAACCGGTTCCTCAGCCCGCGAAGGCAGCTCCGGCCCACGRCCGACAGCGAGAAGGCTTCCGCGCCGTACCGGAAAGAACCGCAGCTGTGGTGACGGCAGGAAGGAMTGCGACAAAGAATGGCAATGGCGGTCCACACCGCCAGGGTCGGAACGAGAATGGCAGCGGAAATCGCGGCCGGTTTTCGAATCAAGAGAACCATKGCGACAGAGCTCCCACCGGATGCGAGAAAGGATTCGAAGCAGAAGGCAGCAACAGCAATTCCTTGCGTTCGATGTACGGAACGAAGCCRATGTGTTTTCAATGCAACTGCGACAACAGGATCAAAATCGTGGACTCGGGTCTTCACACTCGCAGATGAACTAGTGAAACAAACCCATTACTGTTTTTTGTGTTACGCGTCCTCGTTTTTGTGTTCCGTCTTCCCCACCTATCTACAGCAGCCCCGATCGAGAAAAATGAGTCAAAAACAAAAACTCATAAATATTGGCACTACCAGTTTTTCGTTGATCGCCATTGGTTATTGGAGATACGTTTCGTACCTATTAATGTCCCGTACTTACCCTCAGCATCGCCACCCTATGCTACGTACCCGTACCGTACGGTACGGTACGTACTGTTGTTGTTTCGCTGGTTTGTTTCTTGTGTATTCGTACCACAAACTCGTTTTGCGACTTGAAGAATCGAGTTGTTCTGTCGGGTTCTTAAAGTACAAGTAGTACGAGTAGAGGCGCTACGACGCTCCCACCGTACCGTACCAGGTACCGGATCGACGGATGACCAACAACACGATACGAGGTTGTTTCAGTTTCAGTTTCTGTTCTGTAGTTCCTCCGACACCATAAATCCAACGGAATACTGTTGCCCGAAGGACTAGCAACGGGCCACGCTATCAATCGCATCCTTCGCCGTATTCAATTCTTGATACTCTTGCATCCCGATTGATAAGCGTCGAAGAGCGAGAGAGTCCAGCTGGAACAGGTAGACCGGCACTCGAGCCGAGAAACGAAACAAAACCGAGAAACACGAATGGTCGGTTGATTGATTGATTGACTGATTGGTTGGCTGATTGATTGATATTGATCGAAGTGAACCGTTTATACAATACCTGTCACGTTGCGTTCATTGAACGCGCACCGATCGGTCCGGAAGTTTCACTCCGGCCACCGCGATAGCAAGAAACGATTGGATAATGCGAGTCCTGCTGGCGAGACGCTTTCGTGAGAACAGGAACGCCGCCCAACAATCACAAGAAGAAGAAGGAGGAGAAGAAAAAGTCGATGGCTTGCAAGGCTGGGACGAGACAGATCGATCCGAGCGACAAGACAAAGAAGGGGGAGAGGGAGACAATCACCCTACCGCGTTGAAACCAAAACAACCAAACCAGCAGCAAAATTTACCGACGGCGTCCTCGTTGACTCGGAAACGAAAGGCGCAATCGCAGAGCGGMCCGAAAAAGGAGAAGACCAACGGCAGCAGCAGCAGCGAGGACACGGCCGAAATACTCCCCGAGATTCGACCAGTGGTAAGAGAGCCAACGGATTCCGTGAGCGAGAACAAATCCAGAATCAACAACAACGGCAAAAGTAAGAACAGCAGCCAAACCGGCGGAATAGAATTGAAAACATCCCCTATTTCGTCACAGGAAGCACCAGGAGCAGCAGAGCGCTTGGTAGAGAAAGATCTTGCTACATCCAGACCTGACACTTCGCTTGAYTCGAAAACCAGTGCACGCTATTCCACCAAAGACAAGAAAGCCAATTGCACAATGGTGAGTGCAGGAGGGAGACAGAATCACTATCGTGGAAACCGCAACATTCGAGACGCAGAAGAAGAGGACAAATGGCGGTATAGAAACAACAGCGAYATCGACGCAGAGCTGCACCGGGTTGTGCTGCGACGAACGGACAACCCCAGCGAATCCCACGCCTGCGAGGACCAACAATGTTTCGAGAACGATCCCGCATCGGCCCGTGGGGACACTGCCTGCTTTTCTTCCGAGCGCCTGGCAGACCACACCCGCATCCAATCCAACGGCCGTTGCTCGTCGGCCACGAACGGTGCCACCGGGAACTACGCGGTGCCCGAGCGAGAAGGACCCTTCCGGGGCGTCTCCGGATCGGCGTCGGCTCCGTTGTGCAGCGACAATGGCAAGCGGAGAGCTTCCGAACACGGCGACGGGGCCGCCGAGGGCAGCGGTCCCAACCACCTCACCAAGGAGGAGATTCGGTTCCGGAACGTCCTGAAGAGAGAGCGCGGGCTGGAGATTCGGGAGCAAGCCGGAGACGGAAACTGTCTCTTTCGTGCCATCAGCCTCCAGGTATACGGCGACCCTTCGATGCACACGGAAGTTCGAAAGCGGTGCATGGATCACATGGTACGTACACAACTCGACACGGCGCGGYGCGGCGTGACCGACAGGAAGAGCCGGGCACACCGTATCGGTTGCATCTCAATCTTGCTGTTGCTCGTTTCTAATTTGTATTGATATCGTGGTTCCTATCCTGGATCTGTTCTCTGGTGTCTTTGGTTCGGCATCGTTTGCTCGCGACGAATCAAATACAAACATGCAGGAGCGCGACCAGGAGCACTTTTCGCAGTTTGTGACGGGGGAGCCCTTTCTTCGTTATATTGCCCGGACCCGCCGGGACGGGGTTCACGGGAACAATTCGGAAATACAGGCCAGCAGCGAACTCTTCAACCGACCCATCGAGGTCTTTACGCCACAGAACGGGGCCGTGCCCCTCAACATTTTCCATGCCGAATACAAAACCGGAGACGTCCCCATACGACTCTCCTACCACGACGGGAACCACTACAACGCGGTCATCGATCCGCTGGCACCGACCGCCGGATTGGGACTGGGCCTTCCGGGCCTGCAGCCACCGGGCTATGCCGACAAGATGCAGAYGACCAGGGCGGTGGCAGARTCCATTGCCACCCAGGAAGAGCTGGCGCTYCGGAGAGTGATGGACGAGTCTCGGAGCGAATACCTGCGCAAAACCGRCCGGGGCACAAGCGAAAACGRCAGCGACGACGACCTGCAGCGTGCCATCAAGGAAAGCCGCCTTTCGGCGGAGCAGGTGAGTTTTTCGAAGAACGGCAAACTAGCTGCAACGAGTCCGAAAGCAGGTGTCTGTCTGTCTRCCTGCCTGCCTCTATGTCTGCCTATCTGCCAACCTACCCGTCTAATTATTTGCCCCTTTCTTTGTGCTCTGAACGATTGCCTTGTTTTTATTTAGATGAACAGGAACAATGCACTTTCCTTATCCGACATGGACGCAACGTATTTTGACCTGGAGCAAGCTGCACTGGAAAATTCGTTGCAGTCCTTGGGCCAGAAAGAGGAAGGGAAAAAGCAGAGGGCGTCTACAGGCAAAGCAGCCTCACAAAATATAAATAGCAGAAAGAGCAGCAGCAACGGGAACACCTTGGATCCCAAGCCAGCCACGAGGGGAGATCGAAAAGTTGCGGCCTCGCTGCCCAAATCCACGTCGGTCGATTCGCTCCCCTGCCCGTCGAGGGAAAACATTCCGAAGGCGGCGACCGCGAGTGCCGCTGCTTCCACCGCTGCCAGAATGCCAGCGAACGTCGGTGCCTCGTCGCAGCAGCCGCTCTTGCCCCTGGAACAATACCCCTCGGTCGTGCGAGAGATGGTGAGCAATGGATTTCACCCGAGGTGCGCGGCAAACGCCTACGAGCTGGTCGGGGACAACTTTGACGACATGCTTTCGCTGTGTCTATCGACCAACGACCTCTACAAATGATTTGTTTGGCACGGCATGGTGCTTCTGTGACAGCGATGCATGTGTCCAACGACGACGCGCGCGTGCGGTGAACGGCAGAACGAACGAACGAACGAACGAACGAATGGTACCGTGTGAAACAAACTCGTTTCGCTTTCTTTTGTTCCGGTGGGTTTCCAAAGAACCACAAAAGCGAATCTAGATCCACGCCGATTCCGAAGGATTTCTAATCGCTTCTTTCGACCAATGACGCATGGCTACTAAGGYAATCGAATGGAACTATTGAATARTAGAATTCCCGAAAGCTATAATTCCATAAATTCATGCATTCACGACGAAACTTCTAAGCCCTTTCTTTAAGATTTTTCACCGCAAAATCCACTAATCCACTAAAAACTAGTGGCAACGTTCAGCACAGACAAGGATAGCCTGAGATCCGTGCGAATTTGTTTGCAAGTGATTCCTTTCAACTGCAGACCACAGGCCACTCGGTTTTCGATATGATCGATGCGTGGTCCCATGTAGCTCGACAGAAGTGACTGCCTCGCTTGGGTCAATTACCAGCTTGGAGACGGATTGATGCGAACGTATGGCAATCGAGTTCCATTAGTACGGCTTCCTGATTAGTTTGTCTTCGCCATCTTCGACTGGCTTGTATAGCTGCCAGTTCAGACGACAGAATAGAAAGAACTACAGAGAACTATTCCAGTACAGCCATAACACCGCGAAGCATCGTTCCTTGCGATTCCGATCAGAATTGCAGCTGTTCCATATTTCTGACAGCCTGGTCCAAGGTCGATTTTAGAATGGGGAAGAAGTTTTGAATGCCATAAACCTCATCCTTAGTTGGATCGTCAAAATCATTAGAATTTCTTTTCCTAGAAGAACCATGCACGCCTCCTGTGCCTTTCTGTGAACTCGGGGCGAGCCGATTGGCTCACTTAAATATTTTTACTAGGCMTTTACCATTAAAAAACAACCGAAGAATAATTACGAACGTCGGATTGAGCATATGATATTAAGGCGAAGAGCATTAGTGARAAATGAGGTTGGAGTTATCAAGAATTAATCCTCTCATCCTTCCTTAATAGTATGTTTGTTCTTCCAATCAAAATGCTCTGTCTTTTATTGCGGAATTTGGAAATTACATTAGTCTTCTTCCGGATCTTCAAACCTCTTCATTTTTCTTAGAAGATTCCCTCACTCTCTTAGGCCCTATCATCAAGTGCTTAGGGAAAACTTCCAATGCTTCGAGGGAAAATTTCATCACCATAAAATGAAATGCCGGCAACACCTCCAAACTGCCACGTATTTTTCTCCTCCTTTGAAGAATCGTGACAGACGGAACAGAAGGAGTTACTGCATTAACAAAATTATAACGATTGCCATACCTTGCTTACGGAAAAGCGAAACAACCCGAGCTGTTTCTTCGGTTCTTTTTATCAGCATGGCGGATTAATAATCGTACCGTAGTGTCATGCGTGATCCAGATAAGCGTCTTGGTACGATCGAAATCATCCATCGGCTGAGAAAAGCTCGAAGCTCACAACGAATAAATTTCCATAAAGAATAATTTGCCATAAAGAACACCACAAAATATTGATTGCAACAAGACGAACGAAACCAACCAAGAGATGACACTGGCGATTCAAGTGAGTACGAAAACCGAAACCCCGGGAGATAGCTATGACGAAAGCAAACTCTTTAATAGCTCGTGTCCTTCGAAGAGTGGTCAAGAAGAGAACAACAACGAAGTCTGCAAGTATACGAAAGCAGAATCATCCATTTCGCGTCTTCGCAATACCACAGCTTCTGTCGCCGACGCCCTGCTAAAGCTCGGGGGCTCCCAAGAYGATGTCGAACCGACTCTTTCTAATCCTCTCAAGAGAAAGCGCTCTTTATTTGTCCTCGGGGAGAGGAAGTTTACTACCTACGTCAAAGATGCTGCCAGCACCGTGTCCGAAACGGATACCGAATCCACTGATCACTTCTCGAAACGCTTCAGGAACGACGGGTGCGAACAGCGGCGTGCCCCATCCGATTTCAAGCTGAATCTTCCTCTTTCACTATCGATTCCAAGAACAAATGGAACCGGCAACGAAGTAGACGATGCGCTTACTTTTTCAACATCAGAATTCCAGCTTCCGCTCCAAGATTTCAATGAACGAAAATGTCCGGGAGAACTCGGGCCAATCTCGTCTACCCTTCAGGATTTTCGGCCCCTACGAGCCCGCCCACACATGCCAACTTTTATTGTCCCCGAACATCCTCCTCCGCCACAGCAAAACTACTACTCGCCGCAACTATTACCAAGTGATAGTCCTATGATGACTTCCGTTGTTGCGGCAGACGAGGGATGTTTCGTCTTGCATTCCTACACCATAGTTCCAAGGCAAAACCTACATCCGACCCCACTTCCACTAATGACGAATGCTCCTTATCCTTGTTATAGGTAGCGATAGAAAGTCGTTGTACATAAGCAGCAGGACGAATCATCGAGGAAAGAAGAATTTCCCCTTATTCTTTGCGCTTTCTTCTAAGCAGACATCGAACAAACAAGCTATAACAAGCGAAGCTAAAAGCGCGAACGCATCGTCCGAGAAGCAACTATTCAAGTATCCAAAAGAAGTTTTTTTTGCATAGCAGATTTTGAAAACATTTTCACACAATCTTTTTGATGAACAAGAAACAATAGTTTTTCACGAACTCCATTTTCACAATAATATATAATTTATTAACGATTTTCACTATCTTCTCCATGTGATAGAGAAGAGCGCTTTGTTGTACGCATCGACTATTGCCATCGTCTATTGCCATTGAAGTAGCGATATGCATAGGAATGATTGAATCGAAGGTATCTGTAATGCAATCGTTGTACAGATGAACAGTCTGCTCATATCCTACTCTAGGTACCGTACTCGCACTATTATACGGCACCCTTTTGAATCCTGCGCGAGAATTTTAGTACTTAAGCCTACATCTCTTACTGCCGTTCAAATGAATCTGTTGCGTTCGGTAAGTGAAAAGAATCTACCGTACGAAGTACGTGCGGTACGAGCACCACTTGATTTTTGTCAGGGAGCGACGAAAACAATCAATCGACTTCCGGAAACATTTTGGCTCTTGCCACTGTCCCAAGTCGAGTAGGAAATGACTGCTGAATAGGAAATGACTGCTGAATACGTTAATTCAACGATTATCACTACTGAAAGTACATTTTTATCCATTAGATCAGAGTAAGACTTATTACGTACTTTACGCAGTACTAGTACCCCGTAACCTTTTTTGGCAAAGAATGTCCCATACGAGTACGAGTACGTACCCAAGTACCTGTACTTACTTCATAGTTTCAACAGTTCAATCCCAAGAATGACTGCAAAGAATGGGGTTTTGTAGAATCAGTAAATAGAAATGAGCATGCGCGACTAAATATTATGTTTTGATTTCGAACTACTACGTAGAAATACATACTATTTTTACTGTAGTGCCCTGCTGTATTGTTCAGAACGAGAAAAATTGGTACAAAGAATATTCCACGATGGTTCTCTACGACCTAACAAGACGAAGAAATACTCGCAGGGTTGGATGCAAGCCAACGGTAAAGAAATCTCGATATATTCAACATCCTTCTTTGCGTTCTCGAATACTACTTTTTCATACGTGTCTCGTTAGACCCGAGAAAGGGAAACTCCGGGATGAAACACAGTACTCGGACTTGGATTGAGCTATCCAAAATTACGAAATAACGAAGAAGTGAGGAAATCTTTGTTTTTAGTTCCTTTCCCGTACTTTAAAACGTCACATTTCATTCGTGTCCGTCTGCTTACAGCACCTGATACAGCGTGATGGAGCTTCTTCGCTACACAACGTGGTGCATCGAGGTTTTCTTTTCGCTCCCGTTCGAGACAAGAATCGACCACGTCACAACTGAACTACCGGTGCCATCCGAGGTACTTTACCAGATGCTTCCGAGAATCAATGTGGTATTCGGAAGTTCCAGAAGAAGAATGCTCCACACATGGCGTCGAGAGAAGTTCTAGATGCTTTCCATGTATCCGCTCACAATTTCCCTCCCCTTCCGCGCCCATTCGGATTGGTTGCTCAAAGCGTGCATGTAGTACTCGTCGCTCGACACGCCAAAGACACCGCATTCTTTCAGCTTCATTGCCAGCGGAATGATATAGAACCGAAAGAATCGAAGCTCTCCCTCGTACCAGTACGTCGATGGATCCGTTTCGCCCCTGCCTTCCTTGTAGCTCCGATGTGTTTCTCGAAACAAGCGTTCGTTGAACTTCAGGTAAACATGCCAGTGYTGCATCGTATGGGAGACATCTGATGCCTGGATGATTTGCTCGATGACGACCGTGGCAATGCGGTTCGACCGTTCCGTTGATCCCGGCTCCGCGGAGTCTTTCTCCGTAGCGAATGCCTTTTCCCAGCGATCTTCTCTGAGTTTTTTCAGGTCCTTGTCCAGGATGTCGGTGGCCATCACCGAGTTCACAACGAGCTGCCGGAATCGTTTCAGYTCCGCCGTCGTCTGGAAAATACTGTGGCGCAGGTCTTTGTAAAGAGGTTCCGTGAGGACGGACCACGCAACCGCGATGCTGTGCTGCTCCGCCACGCTGCGGTTCTTGTAGTAGTCGGCCGTTGCGGTGTTTTCCTTGACGAGCTGGGCATTCGGGACACCGGTGTGGTCCACGTCGTGGACGAGAGCCGAAAAGAGGCAGGAGAACTCGACCAGCGGGTCCGAAGCGACGCCGTATGCATAGTTGTCACTGTTGYCGTGGCCTGTTTCGTTTGTTTTGCTCTCGGTGATGCGGGAGAAGAGCTTCGACACGCTCATTAGGACGTGCGCACAGTGTTCAAAGTTGTGAAACGTGTGGTCGTGGTATAGCAGGCTGACCGCCGTGACATACCGGCGGAGTTGGTCTTCGACGATGCAAGAAATCTCGACCGCTTCCATTTCATCGGAGGACAAATCGGTTTCCCCCTCGGGAACCTTCGACATTTTGATCGGCGGGTTTGTTTCTTGCCGGATGGAAATTGCTTCCTGGATCTCTTCGAGAAAAGGACCGTCGGGGTCGAACGAGCCAAGAGAGGGTCCTCCGTCGTCTGGCAAGCCCGTGTCGCCTTTGCCAAAGCTCCAACGATCCGTTCGGCGGCCCCTGCGGTCTGCCTCGATCTTTTTTAGGGATTGCATCAAGGTCTCGACAATCCATTCGATGAGGCGCTGCTCCTTTGGATTCCTGGCCCTTTCGTTGCGGGCCCACGACTTCATGCGAATGGGTGGGGACAGCGTGGAATCACCGGAAAACGTATCGATGCTGAGGCTATCGAACGAAGCCAGGGAGGAGCTGGACATGGACTTGGTGCGGAGGTTGTTCAGAGCGGAGGATCCCCCCGAGCACCACTGGCTGCTGCCGCTGGACAAAGCCGGCTTCCCGGCGGACCGCGACGACGGAATGGATCGGTGGAGCCAGTACGTCTGCATCTCCYCCTTGCCCTTGACGGCCACCAGATTTTCTCTGCGGGCGACCCAGTTGGCGTGGCCTTCGCCGGCGAGGAGGTCGGCGGTGGTCTCGCTGACCTGAATCTTGTCCACCGTTCCCGTCGACTCCATCCGGGACGCGGTGTTGACCGTGTCTCCAAAGAGCTGGAAGCGCGTCTTGTCTCCGCGGAGGACCCCCGCGGTGACCGGCCCGGAATGGATTCCCATGCGCAGACCGAGGTCAACCGTATCGGGTCCGAGGTACACCTCGAGTTTCTTGATGAGGGACTTGTACCGCCTCAAGCACCTCCTCGCGAATCTCGCCATGATGCTGGCGTGTTTTGGTTGCTGTCGGATGCGTTGGTGTTGGGAGCAGCAGACACAGCAATCAAAGAGGAATGAGAGACTTGTAAAATTGTCCGCAGCAAACACGAAATTTTCGAAAGCCGAAACGACACAAAACACAACACAACTCGGTCCAGCAAAGGCAAGCGCGACGCCATCATGCACAACAAAACACAACAAAACAAAATGCAACGCAACAAGACGCAACCCACGCACCGCGTTTGGCAGGCCGGCGCAGGCCACGTAGGAATCCCCGACGGTTTCCACCTTGAAGACCTCCGAGGCCAGGGCAATGTCGTCAAAGGCACCAAAGATGGTTTCCAGGAGCCAAAAGACGTCCGAGGGTGCCCGCGCCGAGCTCCAGGCGGTAAAACCGGCAATGTCGCACATCAGGACGGACGTGCTCGGGTAAAAGTCCGCCACCGGCTTTTTCCTGCCGTACCGGGAGAGGAGGTCGTTCCCTTGAGGTGGCGGCGGCGGTGGCGGAAGCGGGAGGACCGAGGGGACGGGCGGTTTGCGAAACCCGGTGCGGCTCCCGGCCCCCCTCGGGATCGACTTGCGGTCTCCCTGTCCAGGCCGCGGGGAGGACGAGGGCGAGTGCCACCGAAAGCTTCCGCTCTTGTTCAGGAAGGAGTCCCTGTGCGAAGGGGCGTGCAGGTGCATGTCCGCGTCCACGTCCAAGTCCGACTCCAACGCGGCATCCGTGTCCGCGCCCCCGGGGTCTGGGGTTTTCGCCGTTCGTTCGACGTTCACCGGAAACGCCGGGGTTTCGGCGGTGCCTCCGCAAGGCGTTCCCGCCCCCGGGCCCTGGACTTGGTCTCTCCCACAGGAGGTGGTGGTGGTGGTGGCCGGGCTCCCTCCGCGGCCGGGCTCGTCGTCGTCGTCGTCGTTGGTGCCGTGGTCCGTGTCCATGGCCAGGAGCTTCTCTTGGATGCCCTCCGGGAACATGGATCCCACGATCGCCCCGGCCCGGTCGGCCAGGCGGAGGAGCTTCCTCTGGCGGTCCTCTACGGCCCRGTGGTAGGCTTCCAGCGCCAGCAGGACGAGGCCGAGGCCCAGGGCCAGGCCCACCGAGGCCACCACCGCGGGCACCACAAGGGAGGAACCGGCGGAATCACCGGCGGCGGCGGAAGACGACGACGACGACGACGAGGGCCCGCTTCCGGGCAGGCAGCCCCCGCAAGCGGAGAGGAAAAAGGAGGTCCCCCCGGACCAGGACTCGGGGAGCTCGATCTCGATCTCGAGCTCGTTGGCCCCTTCCCCGCAACCGGAACCGCGCAGGTCCCCGCGGCCCAGAAAGACGACCCCCGTGTTGCCGGTCCCGCCGGCCGGAAGGATCCCGTAGGTCCGGGGATGGAGGTACTCCTCGGTTTCGGGGGACCCCCGGTCTTCCACCCTCCCCGCGGTGGTTCGGTCCCAGACCACCAGGCAAAAGGGATAGGAGAGAGCTCCGGCTCTAGCTCCAGCGTCTTGCTCCTCGTGTATTCCTTCCTGCCTCCGCCAGTACGGGCCAAAGAGGCCGAGCTCGGATTCGAGCACGGCAAGGACGTAAGCTACGGTGGTAGAGTTCTTGCTTGGGGCATGGTCCACGTCCACGACGGGCACCCCCATATAGAGCGAGGGAGCTTCCTTGTCCTTGTCTTCGCCTTGCTCCGGACGACGACAAGGGGGGCGGAGTGGAGCACCGCTCCAGAAGACGGGACCCCGAGTCTTTTCGCCTTTGATTCGATCCGGGAAAAAAGGAGCTGCGGTCGTGGCGGTGTTTGCAAAGCACGACAAGAGGTCGAGATTGACCGGGGAAGCATCGCAGGCGGGCCCAAAGCGGTCCTCTTTGGCGGTTCGATGCTGCTGCTGCTGCTCTAGCTGCTCCTGTTGGTGTGTTTGGTTGGCCCCGTAGCAACAAAAGTCCGAGTCCACGGCCTGCCAAACCGGGAGAACGCGTTTTCGCTGGGGCCAGGTGTGCCCGTATCCGTATCCGTATCCGTATCCATATTTGTTGGTCTTAGTGTTGTTGTTGGTCTTGGTTTCCTCCACGATCGGGGCCCAGAGGATCCTCTCGAACCAGCGACCCTTGGCGGCCGCGTTTTTGTCCTCTGCCTCTGGCTTTGCCTCTGACTCTGCGTTCCAGACCACCGAAACGGTGTCGCAAAAGCCCGCGAGGTGGACCGGGGGAAGGCCTTCCGGCTCGAAAAGCTCCGCGATCCCCGGTTTAAAGGTGACCGGATCGGTCGGGACAAAGAGCAGGGGCCGTTGGAGTGTTAGGCGGTCTCTCTCGGCGGCCAGAGCGTCCGCCAGATCGGCCAGGACGGTTCGGCGGAGCGAAAGGACCCTTTTGGCGGTTTCCGAAAGTTCCCTCCCGATCGCATATGCATCGGTTGGGATCGCTATCGCTGGAGGAAGGGTGYTGCTGCCTTGGCTGGTTCCGGGTCGTTCGAAACCACTGCTTCTGTTGCTGTTGTAGACCAGCCACCCGGTGGAAAGGCTCCCGCACAGGCCCAGGCCTGCCAGGAGGCCCACCGTCCGCCTCCTCCACAGGCGCACGGCCCTGGATTCGCTGGAAAGGAGGCCCTCCAGGCGGTGGTGCTGGTGCTGGTGGTGCTGGTGCTGCTTGTGGTTTCGTTGCCGCTGCCGCTGCTCCTGTTGGTCTTCCAACGGCTGCCGAGAAGCAGGAAGCAGGCTTCCCGACCACAGCGAGGGGACCGAGGCCCCGCAGGAACCGAGCGAGGCGGCCCCCCCGGAGGCCTTTCGCTCCAGGCGGATCGGGGGAGCGTCGAAAGAGGCCGGAGGAAGGTGGTGGAGGACGCCAACCTCGAATTCCACGACCCGGTGTTGGTGGTGGTGTTCCTGTTGGTGGTGTTCCCGTTGGTGGTGTTCCCGTTGGTGGTGTTCCCGTTGGTGGCAGCCGTTCCAGTGGCTCGGAGCCCCCCGTGTCTCGAGGGGATCGTCTCCGTCGCAAACCTTGTAAGCGTCGCGGTTGTCTTGGGATTGCGGCGGTGGGTCGAGTTGCAAGTCGGCGCCGCGGCTGCCGATTGGAGAATCTTGTGGTTCCTGTGGTGGTTCCTGTGGTGGTTCCTGTGGTAGTGCAAGCTCGGAACGACGGTTTCCGAATTCGACATCGCGGTGGGACCCGGTGGGGCTTCCTTCCTCGCAGGGGTTCCCGGCAGTGGCCACGTCCGGGTGGTAGAGGCCCCCCCCGCTGCTCGTCCAGGTCTTTCTGTTTCGTCTGGGGGCCAACCGCAACCCCGAATCGGAGGCGGTGGGAGGAAGGCCAAGGCCCAGGGCTTCCACAAGAGACCGCTCGGGGAATCCTTCGCGTTCGCGTTCGCGTTCGCTCGCAGCAGCGGACTCTGTTTCGCCAAGGGCCATGCCGCTGCGGGGAAAGAGACGCTTCTGCGAGGACGTCTTGCACCTGGAAATCATGACGTGGTTCATCGTTCGTTTCGTTTTCGTGCTTCTTGGCTTCGTTGCTTGGCTTCGTTGCTTGGCGTCGTTGCTTGGCGTCGTTGCTTGGCTTCGTTGCTTGGCTTCGTTGCTTGGCTTCGTTGCTTGCTTGTAGGAGATTGCACGCCGGCTGCCTGTAGTGCTCGCCTCGTTCCGGCTTGTTGCTTCGCAGCTGGTTGCACTTGGCTTGGCTTGGCTTGGTAACGCAGAACCTATAACGTATTCGTATACCGTATTCGTACAGAATCTATCAACAGTATTGCTTGACAATTTTGACAATGGTGCGATCGAGCATTCTGTTTGCTATTACAATATGTGCGATGCGATGCGATGCGATGCGACAAAGAGATCGGATTTCCTCGCGGGTTACTGTAGTACCGTTCCACAACGTGTTTGCACGTTGCGAAGACTGGGTTTCGTTTTTGTGTGGACTGGATTTGGTTTTGTTTTTTTGGGTTCCTTGCCTCGAGTGCCTTCTAGTGTATCTTTGTATGCCTTTTCTTTCCTTGTCTTGTCTTGCCTTGCCTTTCCCTGCCTGTGAATCTTCTCCGTATCGAGTGTGGAGCAGGGGGTGAGGAACGCTACACGCAGGAAATGCATGGCTCGCTTTGCTTTCGATGAAAAGGGGAGAAAGCCCGGCCGCGTGCGGCCCCTCGCCCATCCGGATGCGATGAAATGCGATGCGATGAAATGCCGCGCGTTTGCCCCCCTTTGGCACCGTTTCGTCCCACTCGAAGCACGGCAAAGCAAAGCAAAGCAAACCATGACAGAGCAGAGCAGACGTTGTGCCCCGCCGCGGTGGCTGCGGTGGCACCGTTTGCCGCAACGGCCGTGGATCGATCGGGGTGGTGCGAACCACAAGACCGGAACCGTCTGTGGTTTGGTTCCCGTTTCTCTGAAAGATTCGTTCGAACGCCGAAACAGAAACCGTTGCGAACCACCACACCATGGGATCCGTGTGTGGTGCATCGCATCGATCCGTARCGATGCGTACGTACGGTACGGTATGTAGAGTAACTGTGGAGGAGCTCGCGCAGSGCGTGTACCCAAATCGAACCAGAAAATGTACTCGGTTGAGGTGAGTTCCGTGTTGTGTTATTATCACGGGAGGAATTGTCGTACGAGTACCGGTACTGTGGGTTCTCAAGCTACACGTCAGCAAAATTTTCACATATAACTCAATACTATTATCTTTTATGTACACAGGTTTTTTTTTGTTTTGTTTTGTTTTACACCACGAGGGGCGGCCAAACAGCATTTTTTTGTTTTTCTTTTGGTTTGTTTTACGCCTCTGTGGGCGCAATGTATCTTTTTGCTCCACATGTATTCATTTTTTTATTCTTCTTGTTCCTTTCTCTTCCTGTCCTTAAAGCAATGCCGCAGCGAGGAGGAACAAGATTCCGGCGACATTTGCGATGGTGCTGGTAGCAGCCGCAACACCGGGGGCGGCAAACACATCAAAATCAACACTGTCAGGAACAACAGCAATCTGGGCAGCAAATACACCCTCTGCATCCTCTTTGGAGGCCTGGAGGCTGCGAACACCAGAAAACAAAAATTTCTGGGTCTTGATGCTACCAGTCAACATGCGATTACCAGAGTATTTCATAACTGCACTGCCACTGCAGGTAAAACTAGTGGGATCTGTAGACTCGGCATCGGAGAAGAATCCTGCGGTAACGACACTGGAAAATCCAATGGCCTTGTCTTTGGTGGCATCGTCTTCCCAATTAACCTCGGTAAGAGCATCAGGTTCGCCTTCACTGTTCACAATTGTTCGGGTTTGTTCTTGGTTCTGGCAAACAACATTCTTGAAACCAGATATGTGGTAATCTGTGACTGAGTCATCGGGTTTCACACACAGCTCAAATCTTTGACCAACCTTGTACGGGCCTTCTTTTCTGACGCCACACAAGGTTGCGGTGAGATCGAAATCCTTCTTTGCCTCGGCACTGGCAGCAGTAGCGGCAGTGCCTTCGATTGTCACCAGGCCATTATCAAAATTACCAAAATCACCGTTGAAGTCAATGGTTACGGTCACCTTGGAATCAACAAATGAAACAGGTTTTAACACTTCGCCGTCATTTTCAAAGAACTCATGGACGGTTCTAATGCCTGCGTTGGGAAAAATAAGATAGAGTTTAGCAACCAAGAGGAACAAATGAAAACAAAACGCATTCGATCTATCCAGCAGTACTCTTACTTACAAAATTCATCCACTCCAGTCTCAGCGCCGGTGCTTCTAAATATGCTATCGTTCCTGTAGTCGTTGATACTGAAATGGGCTTTTCCTGTACCCCGCAGCAAAACAAAAGAGTTCGGTGAGAGTCAAGAGTTGATAATTAAAATAACAATTAACACAGCAGTCATGCTCAGTTTCCGATCCAAGTATGGTATCATTCTGATCAAGCAAACAACTTACCAATTGCACCATTAACCTTGTCGGGAGTCATAGTTTCAGTGACTTGGGTCATGCCTGGCTGTTCCACAGCAGAATAGATGGTTTGACCATCACTGTCGGTCCCTTCCCAAATTGTAATTTTGTCGTCTTGTTCAGCAATGGCTGATCCAATAAGATCGTCGGAGAGTTTTTCGCCCTCGCTACACTCTTTCCCATCTTCAGGCATGGTATAGATCTCTACTTTTGGTAGATCTGTGTTGTCCCTGTTGTACTCATAAAGTACAAAACCCGATAGTGGCTCCAATGAGTTCAAATACACGTGGCTTTCGTATCTTTCAGCGGCAACAAGCTCCCATTTGTCGATGGGGCCTGGGGTTGGGGCTGGGGTTGGTCTTGGGGTTGGGGCTGGGGTTGGGTCTGGGGTGACTTTGCATTCCAGACCCTGACAATACTTAACTTCATTGCATTTGGTTCCGACAAATATTTCCCTAGTTTGACCTGGCCAAGAAGAAAGGCATTGGTTGAAGTTTGAAGCGTGCTCGAACGCAAAATTCATCCTAACGTAATTAATTCGTTGATCTAACTTCAAACCCCATTTATACAGAGGTTGGTTGAACTTTTTGGCCCATCTAAACATTGATATCATCTGCGTTACTTTGGATACATCCCAGTCATCAATAGGCTGATTAAATTCGATAGCGTCATAAAACATATTTTCCATATCAGTGACTTTGGATGTATCCCAATTTCCGATTGCACCATTAAACGTGAGTTTATAGGGCTGATTCGCAAAAAACATGTTTTTCATTGCTGTCACCCTTGATGTATCCCAGCAGTTCAACGGCTCGTTAAAGTTTGGAAGATCGCGAAAGACATCAGACATATCTGTGAGTTCGGACGTGTCCCAGCAGCCAATGTCTTTATCGTCTTCGGATAGGGCTTGGTTGTTGACATTCTTCCCATAGGTGAGTGCTAAAAAAACATTACTGGAGAATTTAGCGCGGCTATGAATTATTGGTTTAAATCTTGGTTGAGGACACTGTCCACAGTCTTTCTCTCCATCCACATGGACAACAACGGAAATGGCGACAACGCAAAGGGCCAGGAATTTCATGGTTGTGGAGACTGTTCAATGACCACAATCCAAACAAAAATAAAAGACCAGTCGATGTGGGTGTGAGACTTTACGACAAGCCTGTATCAAAAACACCAAAACGACGGTCACGCGGACGCCAATGGCACCGGGACCTTGGAAGAGATCCATGGTGATGCGCTTCCGAGTACCAACAATGACAGGGGGACCACGGTGGGTTGCTAGGGGCAGACGAAGGCTCTTACCTTGATTAATAGCAATCGCTGCAAAGGTAATTTTCGTTTGGTGTTGTTCTCTTTCAAATTGAAGACAAATGAAAATTATGAGAAGAGAGGAAAGCTCTGAATTCCAGATATTCAAAGCACCGTTTTTGAATCGTGGGATTCTTCACCTTAGCATCCGTCGTTTCCTTAAATACTGGAATTCCTATTTTGTCTTCGGTTAAGCTATCTATCTTTATTTAATGAGGTACGTAAGTAATGAATATTTCAATGTCGAGGATCCGCTTATAGAATCACAAAGATTCCTTGTTGTTCCGAGAGGAATTATTTCGGGCATTCAGAAATACTACTAACTCCGTAGAACCTCGTACTTTTTTACCTTTAAATATCAAAAATGAATATGCCTATGTCAAAAAGAGACTAGTACTTTGGCCTATTGGGCCTGTTGTTGAGACCTCCGGCAGGTTCCGAACCTGGGCACGTTGAGTGATCCACCAGCGAGTAATAAATCCAAGTTGAGAGTGTTAAATGAAGCTACTGTCCCCGCTACGTGGACGGGAGGAAGTACTACACAAAAACCGTCCCGGAATGCATTCGACATTATGCTGAAAAGAAGTACTTATACCACACGGATACTCAAAAGCCGTCCCGGAAACATTGAGGACCGGAGGAAGTAATCAAAAACCGTCCCGGAATCC
>CAACVS010000516.1:179450-190964 GCA_900660405.1 Pseudo-nitzschia multistriata
AAAGCTATCCCAGAATGATCGGATTGATTGTTGGTTTAAGTACGAGTTTCTATCGAAAGGACACGAACCAAAAAGCTATCCCAGAATGATCGGCTTAATGGGTCATTCCCGTTAGTCTAGACGGTCTACTTTTTGGAAGACGAACAGACGAAAAATAGACCATCTAGTCTCATTTTTTAGACTTTCTGTAAGCCCCCCCCCCGGCCTTACAGAAAGTCTAAATCTAGACCAGAATCCAAGAATGAAAATCCGTCGCATGACTCATTATTATCCAATAAAAATTGGTTGCGTGAGTTTTGAATCCAGTCTTAGTCATTTCTGCAACCCCAACCCCAACCCCAACCCTTTACACATGAGGAGCTGAGCCATCTAAAGCCCAGGGATATCTACAAGTTCTTTGCAAAGAAAGTCTATGGCCGCGACAATCCAGATGTCGAAGATAATCCTACTGAGGGAAGATCTTCTTCATTGGTCTACTACAAGAAGGCCATCTCCTATTTCATGCCTAACAAGCTACATAAGTGGACTGTTGTTGSTGGCGTTGCAAGTGGCAATCCTACAAAGTCGCAGGAAGTTAATGATCTAATCGCGGCTGTTATCAAGAAGGAAACAAGAGGACTTGGAATGGAGAGCAGTATGGACAGGCCCCTAACAAAGAATGAGTTCTTGCAGACGGTCGATTTAATGGGACGCAATGGGACCCTAATCAATCAATTTAGATATCTAGCTATGATTAAATTCCAGTACCATCTGATTGGCCAAAACGATGATACAGCACATGTAGCTAAAAGCAGCTTGGAAGTATCCACTGAATTCCCAAGGTTCCTCACAGCTAAGATGATCTGGTCGAAGAATGTTAGAGAGGAACGTGATTGCCCAAGACAGATTTTTCTTGGATCCATGGACCACAGATCTTGTGTGGTGCTTGCTCTTGCTTTATTCCTGTAGAAATGGTGTCGCTCAGGTGCTGGATCGTCTAGTCAGTGGTTGTTCACTGAAGGTGTTACTGATAGGAGATTGACTGTTGCTGCTATGGACAAATAAGTTAACATGGGGAAGAATAGCTATTCTAATTTTATGAAGCGCTATTCCTTTAATAATGAGGTCTTTGTTGCTGAAAGACCTACTTCAGAAGGGAAGCTGGGAACCCATTCCATTAGGAAGTCTGCAACAACGTATGCAAGACAGTATGCTTGTACAAGGGATGAAGTTGATTACAGAGCAAGATGGAAATCTAGGCGCCAGCAAGATAGATACACTGACACCCAGCTGGCTTGGCCTGATATTCATGTTGCATCGAGGCTTTGCTTTGGAGGCGTCTGTTACTACAAACCAGTTGAGGGAACTGGGGTAACAGACCAGTGGATCATCTCTGCAGTAACACCAGCAACAGCAAATGTCTTTGGTGATCGAGTTGCAGCAATTCTTGGCAAGGCTTTGCTCTGGGCTTGCTTTGGGCCAGCAATGGAAGCATCTGGCTTGTTGCTGGATGATATAAAGAGAGACGTTGTTGCTTCTTATGTACAGCTCAGTTTCCAGCATAGAGGAGATAATAGAAGCATGGATGGTGATAATATAAAGCCCATTGAAAGAGTAGAGATGATTGCTAATGAAATAGGAGGCCAAGTTCACTTCAATGAGTTAACTGATCCTGATGGAGGAGACGTGCAAAGGTAACAAATCCTCCAGTGCCAAATCAGATCCTCCTTGTCCTACAAGTTCACGCAGCCAGTTGACCTCTAAATTCTTGTAATCATTCATCCGAATTGCGATTGGCAGTCTCATCGGGTTCTTTATCCTAGATGAATACGTCTTCAGGATTATATCAACCAATTCCTTCCTTTTAGGGGGCAAGATCTTGAACACATTCTTCTTCAAAGGCTTCTTCTTTCTCTTGAATGGAGAGAGGAACATGACGGAGCAATTGGATAGAGGAGAGCTTTTCTAACTACGATCACGACAACCATTTTCCGTGGCGCTGTTGGGTGGGGCCAGTGGCAACCACATCAAACCCACTGCATTCCGTAACAACACATTCCGTAATGGAGTGGAGCACTCCGCTCCGTGCTCCGCGACACAATTGATCATGCATTAACAACTGATCTGCCTCACGTTACAGGAAGTATTCTGTTGTGCATCTCCGCCAAAACCTGAGGAATCCTTTCAAACATGTGGGGAACTTCATGATCAATTGATAATAAGATGTGCAATGGAGGTATTTTTGTCCATTATTTGTCTGCTAAAGAGTAACCATGTCTGCAAAATTTTCAGTCACAGCAAAACCTGAGTAAAGATCACGTACAGTTCTACTACTACATCTTTAGAGTACTGGAAGGAATACTTTTGTTCTACTCCGTTGAAAAATCAACGCATGCCCACTCACAAATGCCGTCATCGTCACTCTCAGTTGCGGATTCATAAACAAAGAATAGCAGACCTTTACATCATTGGTGGCACACCTCTCCTACTAACAACATCAGATGAGGTATTCAATGGAGGTTGCTTTGTAACCAATCACGTTTAGACATTARAATATTCACTACTATTGAAACTACCAAATGCTACCAATAGCGAACTTGCTGCAATAGCTCCGGTTCATACTCAACGTCACCATCTAGAGCAACAGAGATATTGAGACCGCGGCGAGTTGCAATCTTCAGCTCATGAACAGTACTTTCATCGCTGATGGTAGTTCCCTCACTACTACTATCCTCCAAAAGATTGCGTGATCTATCAGTTGGTGGTGACAGAGAATTGGTTTCACCACCATTGCCTCCTTTGTGCGCATTGGAGGATGCATGTAGTACTTCGACGCCGTCATTGTCTTCTTCTGGCAGAACATCACTTGACCCTTTCTCAAAACTGGCAATAGTACCACCGTGGACTGGTATCTTTCCTTTAGAACCAGTAGTTTTGTCTGGAATAGAACAGTCTACATAACGTTTCAATCCAATGATGTCTCTTGCAATAATTTCACCACTGAAGTTGGTCAACACAATTTTGACAGCTTCGCTCTCATCGTAGATAAATTTAGGAGGTGGGAATGAATTCATATTTAGGCATTTGCAAGTCAAAATCCCTACCTTAGCAGTTTGTGGGATTGTGAATTTGTTTTGTGACTGCTCTTGCTTGTATGCAGAAGCTTGCAGACTTATTGTTGGGTTGAGAGCAGCAATATTTGAATGAGCCAAAATTTTGGCCGGTATACTTCGACTCCATCTAATTTTTGAACAGCATCCAAATTTTCATCTTCGAACACTTCTTCGGATCATTTTATTTGCAACATAAGTTGTTACAAGTAGAAAATCCAACCAGCAGTTTTCCAATATCAAATGCTTTTATTGTGCGAAGTGTTTTTGAGACCACCTTGATGGGGTTAGTCCTGTGCGATTAACACATGAAGTGTTCCTTTGTATAGATGGAGACTGCATCATGAGGATTTTTTATGCTCAAGGACAGAGTCGTTACATCTTTCAAAATGATCCAATGCCACAACAACCTTTATTTGTCATTGACTTGAAAAGTACAACCTTCTTTTTTGACTTCCGTCAAGTTTCTAGTGCAAACAGAAATCATATGTTTGGAAGGATGAGAATCACAGGGGACTTCAGTTCTGGATTGGAGCACTTGATATTCAAGTTTTCAATAGAGGAATACAATTCCATTGGGCAACTGATCCAGTCTTTTCACCAGTCAAGTGAGGATTAGAGCAGTATATTGGATTGTAAATGATGGTTGCCGTCATTGTCCAGGTCATTGTCCAGGTCATGGCGGTCACCCTTCAACGCCTTTCATACGAGCACATCAACTAACAAGTGTGACAACAAGCGTTGCTGACAAATGCTACTATCACTCTCAATGACGTCTACTGTCTCTTCTTGCATGGTCATTTTCTGCTCACAATACTAGAAACACAAGTTGTAGTTCCTCAAAAACATAATACTACTAGTTTACAGTTACATAATTTACTTCTTTGACTTCTTCTCAACTTGACCAAACAACAGTTCGCGATATTCTTCTGGGTCACGAGTAATTGCATATCCATTGCCAGTGTTTGATACAATCTCCTCTCCGATAGTCTTCAATGTGTGACCAAGTTCTTTGTATTTACAGTCCTCTGGACAAAGAAAGACACAAATAGGACCATCTTGTCTTCTACGCCTGCCATTCCTGGCATTATGTGGTTTCTTCACCATCTCATCATACGCAAACATGAAATGCTGCAATTTGGATTCTCTTGACGGTCAAAGTTATCCTCCCAAGTGGTTGTTTCCTGCAACTGTGCCATGTGCTTTGCAATCAGTACAACCTTAGCACGAACAGTGCGGTCCTTCACACAAGCTATAGAAGTGGGCTTTGTCCCAACTTTTCTTCTAGTACTATTGCTGGATGCATTCCTCCCCACCTTGTCTTTCTTCTTGCTTGTTGCCTTTGTAATCCATTTCTTCTTGTTAGCTGCTGTGGGCAAAGGGAATCGAGTGCGCTTGCTGCAAGTTTTTGTAGTAGTAGATGATGCTGGAGCCTTTCTTTTCGTTGATCGCATGGGGTTAACTCTCATCTTGCTTTGTTCTTTGTTGTCGTTGTTGTTCAAATTAGACAGTCGATTGGAACGACGGCATTCATTGCCAGCATTTGCTTTGGAAGCTTTCTTGCTTTTTAGCTCAGCACTACCAGAAGAAGCTCCTTCATTGTTTGTTCTAGCAGCAGTCTCTTTTCTTCCTGCATTATTTTTGTGCAAAGTACTAGAAAGCCGAGAAGAACGGTGTGGTGTTGGATCTCCTTCTTTGTCTTCATCTTCTGATTCGGGATTGTTGTTATTCTTTGGGTTGCTGTTTTCTAGTCCCTGCTGTCCTTCGCTACTACCAGGAGTAGTTTTTGCTTCCTTTGGTGGCACTGGTGGCTGTCCTTCTGCCTGTTGCTCACCGTCAGCATCATTAACTTCTCCTTGAGTCTCCTTGTTGTTGGTGGTGGTGCTAGTATTGTTGCCCTCGCCGTTGTCCTCCTGCTCTGGACAATCATCATGTTTTGTTTCCTTTGCAGACGCCAGTCGCTGTTCTCCTTGGGCCTTCTTGCTGCCACTACTAAGACTATCATTGTCCTTGTCCTCATCGTCGTCTAGTACTAGATCCTCATTGTCCTTTTTCTCGGGTCCAATCTTTTTGTTGTTCTCCTTGTCTGGATTAATATTCTCTGGTACTTGGGCCTCTCTCTCAACATCTTCTTGCTGTCCGTTTTCACCCTTGTTCTTGTTTGCTTGTGCACCAGCTCCTGGGTGTTGTGGTGGTGGTGGTGATTCAGGAGGAACTTGTAACAGTTCCTCGCAAATGGTGTCGTCGTCTCCTGTTGCTTCCAGACCTCCTCTGGCTTCTTCTTGGGTGTTCTTGCTGTCTGCATTACTGAATATTCCGAACATGGCTTCCATTTACTTGTTATCTTTGTGCGATCGCTTGTAGTAAAGAGTGAAAAGTGTGCTGTTTCGATGATAGTAGTACTAACTAGTAATATGAGCGCTATGATCTTGCTTCTTCTTGCTAGTGTCCTCTACGGATCAAGCAAGAAGAGATACACAGTAAAGTAAACATATTCCCTCGTCTATCTTCCATGCTGACGCTTGCCAATAGAAACCGCCTATCACCAGTAAGAAGTCTCCTTACTATCGTGATGGGTAAGGGAGACTTGTTTACTCTATCTTGGTGCTTCCGCTAGCGCTTGCTGCTGCGTTTGCTGTCAGTTAGAAGTGTTGCAACAGACGCTATCGATGATTGATCTTGAAGCTCAACAGAAAGATGTTTCTAAAAAAGATTTTTGACTAGTTCGAATGGTTTAAATGGTTCAAATTGGAGTGTTAACTCTAACCTTATAATAACGCCAAATAGTTTTTGAGTTGCAGCGGTGAACACCTGTGGTCTATCATCTTTCCTTACTTTGCAAAAACGTGGAAAAAATTCACGATTCTTGCGAAATGCAGAAACTTGTTTCCACCGGTGGTTCATGATTCATGCGTCGTGGGAAAAGTGCCCGTTTCGTTCCGTGGGAGGGATCGCTGTGTTGAGTGGCGTGGAGTGGATTGGCGGTGTGCTCTGCTCTGCTACCAGAGCCATTTTTTCTTTCCCCGCAGCTTTTTTTTCTCTGGGTCTGGCACCGTCTTCGCTTCGCCCCCGTTTCTCGGCCCGGCGGTGGGCTTCGGCCGTTCCGGCGGCTCCTCGTCCCCCGTCCCCCCCGGGAGGTCCGCGGACGCAAAACTCCGGCAGCTCTCCCCGCGGCTGCCCTGCTCGCCGGTGGCGTTCGCGTTCGGCGCCGGGCCGAATTCCTCGTTGTCGCTCAGGCTCTGCTGGGTCGGCGCCGTCCCTCCCAGGGAGTGCTTCGAGGACGACGACTCCCTTGGGTCGGGAACCCCCGAGTCGAAGGTGATCTTTCCGTCCCCGGCAACGGTTTCGGGAGAAGCACCGGGCACCGGCGCTGCCACCGGCTCCTTCGCCTCGGGGTCCCGGCCCGGGTGGTGGTAGGTCGCCCGGTCCAGCGGCTCCCGGCGGGGGGTCTCTGGCGCCGGGGAGCAAAGGCTCTTGGACCGGGCCGGGGGCGGCGGCGTTTCGCCCTCCCCCTTTGCGGGCGGCGATGGGTCTCGCGATGCTCCCCCGCGAGCGTCCCTGGGAGACAGCACCCGGAGGGGATTCCTCCCGAGGCGGCGTCCGCGGCGGCGGCCGGGCTGCCCGGGGTTGTCCTCGGAGCCACGGTCCCGGGAGGCCGGCGACCGGGAGTGCCTGGACCGAGAGAGGCCCCGCAGGGGGTTCTTGATCCGGAGGCGGTGGGGTTTTCGCCCCCGTTGCTCTCGAGCGGGGGCTTCGGTGGCGGGCTTGGCCCGTTCGTGCGGCCGCTTCGGATCGGCCCCTTGGGTGTGGCCACCGGTGTGTTTCGTGCGGCCGCTATGGGGTTCGTTGTGTGGTTCGTTGTGTGGTTCGTTGCCGTTGCCGTTGTCGTTGCCGTTGCCCTTCTCGTTGCCGTGGTGGCTCTCGGCGTGGTGGCTCCGGGTCAGTTCCTTGGCCAGCCGGATCAGTTCTTCCGTCGACAGGCCCGCCCCTCCCTGCTGCTGCAGACGCCGGGTCAGAAAGCCGAGTTCCTCGGTCGTCAGCGAGGTCCCGTCGATCACCCTCCGCGTCGTGGTCGTCGTGATTCTCGGCCCGCTGCCGTCCCCCGGCGACGAGGAGGAGGAGGACCGCTTCTTCAACCTCCGGGTAACGATGCGGATGGTCTTTTTCTTGCGGACCCCGGGATCCCGACCCGGTGGTGGACCGTGTTCGTTTTCGTTTGCGTGTTCGTTTTCGAGCTGGTCTTTCTCTTCGTCCTCTTCGGGCACGGGCAGGCAGTACTTTTCGTAGTCTTCGTCGAACCGGTCCGGGTACATGAGGCGCTTGTACTTGTGGGTCTGGTAGGGGTTCGGGTCCTTGCAGTAGGGGCAGGTGCACCTCTTGGTGACCCTTAGCTCCGCCTTGGGCCGCTGCAGGCGGTACTGGCGTTCCCAGGCACTCGCGGCGACCGCGTTCGAGATGGATTCGAGGACCCGCAGCCGGCCCGGGGTCATGGCCACGTCGTTCTGGTTGACCGTGCCGTTTGGGTGGTCGTTCTGGTTCTGGTGGTTCTCCCCCATTTGCATCGCGATCAACGCCAGGTCCGCCCCGGTCGAGTAGGTCCCGGCCGCTCCCTTCCTCTTGGTCTTGCCCAAAAGGTTGTCGAGGGTCGGGAGGACCTCGGTCGGCAGGTGGACATCGTCGAAGCTCTGGTAGGTGGCGGTCTTCTCGTCCCGGTCCCCCATCGCGTCGGAGTCCGACCAGAGTCGGTCCTTCTTTTCGTGGGCGGCCTCCTCGACGTGCTTGTCCAGCAAAAAGTTCGTCCGCAGGATCCTCCGGCCGTGCTCGTCGAGCTGCTGGTCGATGTCCGGGGCCGGGGATTCGCCGCCGGGACCGCCGTCGTCGTCGTCGTGCGGGGCACCGCTTTCGCTCTCGCTCGGCCCCTTCTGCCTCCGCTTCATCCGGCCCACCGCGGCGGCCTCCCGAACGGCCCGCATGGCGGCCGAGAGGGTCGGGTCGGTCCGGAGCTTGGGTCCAGACCAGGTGTCTTCCGCCAGTGGGTGCGTGTGCTGCCTCAATAGGTCCCGGTTCCCGCTCGCCTCCACCACGGTTTCCTTGAGGCGGACCAGCCGGCCGTAGGTCGCGGCCTGCTCGGCGACGCTCACAAAGGTCTTTTTGTGGGTCTCCTTGTTGTAGATGGCCGGGGGGGCTTCCCCCGGAGGGTGTCCGTCGTTCTCGTCGTCGTCGTCGTCGTCCAGAAAGGCCATCCTGGTGTATTCGTAGTAGCGGTCGGCGTCGGCGTCCAAGGGAACGTCGGCGTCGAAATCGGCGTCGGCATTCACGCCAACGCCAAGGCAAGCGTCCCGGGACTCTTCTTCCTCCTTGCGCCGCTTCTGCTCCTCCCGTTCTTCGATCCGGATCCGCCGTGCGCCGGCTTCCCTCGCCGCCAGTTCCGCGAGGGAGGGGCCGTGGCTTGTTGTTTTTGGTTTTGTCGTGTTTTGGTTTGTCTTTGGTTTTGCTTTTGCTTTGCCAATGGCCAGGGCGGGGTCCTCCCCCCCGGCCTCGGCGATCCGGTCTTTGCGCTTTGCGGCCGCAGAGGCGATCAGGTCGGCCATCGTCGGCTGCGGCCGGGGGCCGGTTGTTGCGTTTGCCTTTGCGTTTCCCTCTGCTTCGACACAGGCCGGGGTCGCCGGTGCGTTCCCGGATCCCCTTGATTTGCGCTTTTCCCGCTCGGCGATCGCCGCCACCAGCATGGCCTCCATGGTAGTGGTGGTGGTGGTCGGCGTCCCTCCCCCGGGCGCGGACCGAGGGGTGAGGGTGCCGCTGCCGCCTCTGGCGGTCCTTCCCCTCCCCGCGGGGGCCGTCCCCCTTGAAACCTTGGCTCCCCCGGCCTCTCCCTTGTGCCTGGAAAGGCGGACCTCCCGTTCCGCTACGGCTGCCGCCAGCATGGCCGCCATTCCTCCCGGGTTGGGCGCCGAAGCAAGGGCGGTGGTGGTGCTGGTGCTGGTGCCCCTTGGATGCTTGCGTTCGCGTTCGCGTTCGTTGCGGTCGTGGCCAGCAGCCGAAACGGCCGTGGAACTGCTGCCCCTGCTGCTGTGGCTGCTGTTCCGCATCTCGGTGCTGCTCTTGTCGCTCCTGCTCCTCCGCCGTTCCGGCGTGTGAGTTCCCCCCCTCTCCCGGTGGTCGCTGCGGCTCGCGCTAGCCTCGAAATGGTGGCTCCCGCTCCCGCCACCGCCCGGGACCTTCTTGGTTCCCTTCCGCTTCCTCCGTTCGTGTGGTTGCGGTCGTTGGTTTTGTCGATGATCCCGTTCTCGTTCTCGCTCCCGTTCTCGCTCCCGTTCTCGCTCGCGTCCCCCCCCTTCGTTGTGCGGCTGCCGGTCTCTCCGTCCCCCGCCTCGCTCCGGAGCGCAAGGCTTCGGTTTTGGCTTCGCCCTGTCCCCGCTGCGGCTGCGGCCCTGGACCTGGCTTGGCTCCGGCTGCCTGCGGTGGCTTGCGCTGCCGGTCTTGCGGCGACGGCCCTGCTCCCCCGGGCGGCGTCCCTCCCGGGTCGCCGCCATGGCTATTGTCGGTGGAGTGGGTTGGGTTGGGTTGGGTTGGGTTGGGTTGGATTTCTTTTGGATGGTTTTGTGCTTCGGTGCCACGGTTCGATCGGTGTCGGTGTCCGGCGGCCGGTGCTTCTCTCTCTCTCTGTCTCTCTCTCTCTCTCTATCTATCTGACTCTCCCACTAAATATCCGGTGGTAGCTTCCCTGGTTCTTTGGTGTGTGGTTTGGAAGGCTTTCGGGTGGGTGCTTGCTATCGTTCCTGCTCTTTGGAACGAGCACTCCCGGGGAAGAGGTCAAGTCCCGTTCGCCAGAAACGGTATGTTGCGGCACTGTATTGAAGCAGTGGTACCGTACGAACGCTACAGTACCAAGTACCGTACCGAATTGGCTCGCAGGAAACGGAACAAACTACAGTACTCGTATCCTTCACGACACGCACACACGCGAGGCAATTTACTTTATTACAAAGAATGGATTGTTCTTCCGAGGCGAGAGAGCCCTTCCGTTCTTCGTACGGTACCGTACTTGTACGGTGCCCACTAGGACGAGTACGTACCGGCCCGAAATTCGGTGCCGTTTGCAACCTGTACAAAATGCGGCCATTCTTCAAACCATTCACGTTATGTAATGGGGAGACGGAGTCGAACGGCAGGGCCTACGAGTCCATACTCGTACTTGTTTCTACCGTTTGTACCAGTACGAATTGCATGTCTCCCGCAACCTCGCCTCGTGGGTCATTTATCATTTAGTCTTTATTCCTCACTGCTAGCAATGCAAGTCTTTTTTCCTCGCCTTCCTCTGTTTCACGCCGCCGAAAAAGCCTTCGGACAATAGGGACTATTATGGCCCAGAATGAGACGATGACCAGATGGTGTGGCTCGCGAACCAATATCAAATAGTAGTACGGTTTTACAAGTACGAGTACTTTAGTACCAAGTACGTACTTCGAGTACGTACCCAGTGGCGTTCGGCAAACAACAAATGAGTCGGCCCGTCTCGAACGACCTCGAAGCGCTACCAAAACCAAGGCAATTGTGGCATGATATACGTACGAGTACCGGTACTCAAGTTCGTACGGCTCCACCCGACCCACCACCGATCGTCCCAACACGACCGCAGAGGGATTCGAGTCGTGGAAGGCACGGCGGAATTCGTCGAGGAAGGGGGTGGGGGTCATTGCAATCGCACGGTGTTGCCTAGCCTTGTGCGTGTTTGATTTCGAAAAATCGGAACGCATCCATCCAAAACAAAACAAACAACAAACCCTCCAATCGTGCCAAAGAAAAACGAATCAAAATCAAACGGGCAAGGGCACGGGGCACCGTGCCGTACTTTTTCCCTATCGTACGATCGTACGTACGTACCACACGCGATGACATGCGATGCGCGATGCATCCAACATCCAAGCCTTCCAAACAAGAACGCCGACGGGAGGTTTGTTTGGCCAACCGTAGCAGCGCAGCGCAGCACACCGTCCCACCAAAACCCCGGTTCGAACCGAACCGCGGGCGTCGGTGTTTGCGAGCAGTGCCTTGCCTTGCCGTGCGGGCCAGCAACACAAACCCGTCGAAGAGCAGCAGCACGAGACGAGACGATAGAACACGAGACGACTGAACACGAGACGACTGAACACGAGACGACTGAACACGAGACGAGACGAGACGATAGAACACGGCACTTTCGCACCGCAATCCCTTGGTTCGTTTGGAAAATAGCGGAAGCACGGTACGCTACACTGCACGACATCCGCTAGCACGGTGCATCGCATCCGGTTCCTTGGAAGCGAAAAAGAAAAGACAACCGGGGAGACGGAAGCAATGCACGATAGAAAGGCACGTTTGGCATGGGCTCGACGCACCCATTAGGCAAACGATAGCGATAGCGATAGCGATAGCGATAGCGATA
>CAACVS010000516.1:198111-213192 GCA_900660405.1 Pseudo-nitzschia multistriata
CATGCTCATGCTCATGCTCATGCTCATGCTCATGCTCATGCTCATGCTCATGCTCATGCTCATGCTCATGCTCATGCTCATGCTCATGCTCATGCTCATGAGAACTCAAGCTCATGAGAACTCAAGCTCATGAGAACTCAAGCTCAAGCTCAAGCTCAAGCTCAAGCTCAAGCTCAAGCTCAAGCTCAAGCTCAAGCTCAAGCTCAAGCTCAAGCTCAAGCTCAAGCTCAAGCTCCAGCAAGCAGTTAGCACCAGCTACTCCGTATCAGCAACTCGTACTATCAGCATCCTCCATATCAGTGGTTTGCAGTTTTCACTACTATGGCATCCCAACTACTAGTAAGTACTAGTAATGGGGGTGATCCACCAGAAGTAAGCACTAATATTAATTCTCAAGTAGTAACCACTGATTTTATATCCCCAGTAGTAAGGAGCAATAATAGTAGAAATATTTTAGGACTTCGGAGGGGGGGGGAGAGGGGAAATAAAGACGGGAAAATGAGAAAAAATTGACACCAGGGGAATTGCCAATAACTTGCCACTACGGGGCTTGCCTTTAATAGCTCTATCAAGTAAAAGATAACTAGGGTTTAATACCTGCGATTACGTATACTCTTTTTGTATCCCAGCGCGCGTGATTACATGCTAAAATCCAGCAACTGTTCGATTACAAAAAATCTCTCTGTGGGTACGAGTACTGCAAATTTGCAGTGTCGTCGCTGTGTACTCGTACTCGTAGCCTACGAAATAAGATTTTTTTCAAATACAGTAAATCCTTGATATTTTTACCTGTGTCACGTATTGTAAATTGATTTACATGGACTGTACCTGTACGTTTGTACGGTGGTTGATCTTGATTTAGATCGTGAAAAATCATGACGATGACCACGAGTACAAAACGGTACTTTTCACCTTTCCGAAAATACGTTGTATGCGGTGGTTGATTGATTGATAGACCGTGCTTCTCTGAAAAGTGCAGTGATTATATCCAAAGCACATCAAAACCAAGACAAGACACCACAGATCTACAAGGCGATGGCAAGTTATACCAGCGACAAATCGTTCCTGGATTATTTGAGAACAACATGGGGAAAGCAAGATCCAAATGAAGTTGTAGAAGAAATAGCTCAGGGGAAATATTTCCCAACCCAAGCCTTTCTTGTCACAGCAGAGCATTTGTCATTTCAGTCGCAGTCACAGTCGCAGTTTCCACAGAGTAACGGACAAGGAGGCAAAAGCACCGGCGAAGAATATCGGACCGCACTGGTAGCAGCCGGTGCCGTCGACAAGATACTAGAGTTCTTGCTGAAAAGCAACGAAGACTTCCGAGAAGCTCTTCCCCATGCAGGAAAAGATGGCGTGATCCAATGCCCATCGATTTGGTTGCAGATCATAGGATGTGTCTCCCGCGATGGATTTCTGAAAAATTCTTCCATGCAAAACAAACTCCAATACAAGGTCGTCAACCACATCCAGGGTGTCTTTCTAGACGTGTCGGATTTTGAGAAACGCAAGTTTTTCGGTCGTCGCGACTCTTGGATTCGGTCCCTCTTGTATTTTTCGGCCCTGTTGCGGAATTTGATAACGTCGGAAAATCCACACGTCGCCGATTTCTTGCTCAACATGCCACCCATCAAGCACTTCTTGGTTCGAACTATCTATATGGAACTAGGTGGCATTCCGAAGGAGGCTATCGACGAAATTCGGGAATTCGAGGCGGCCGGTGCTTCACAAAATCCGATGGAAACAGAAATCATTGGCTACTGCCAGAGCTATTGCGCGTTTGCGATCAAAACCGTGACCGAGAAAAAGGCGGCGGCAGCAATCAATAGGGCAAAGAGAGACGAGAAAAACGGTGTTGGTCGTGACCACAAAGACAAGGTTGATGTTTATGCATTGCTGGGTGAATTTGCGATCACCCCGGTTGTTCCGGGAGGCGGCCTGGTGCTCGGAACGGGCTTGGTGAAACTGTTGGAAAATTCGACGAGTGATGGGTGGTACCGGGGTGGATATACCTCGGCGATGATTCTCTTTTTGAAGCTGTACGATTGGGGCGGTCGCTTGAGCGGAAAATTTGGGGCAGAATGCGTTTCCTCCAACTTGGTTTCGATTTGCCGGAACTATTTGCTCTCGCACGCATCCAAAAAACGAACCATCCAACCAAACCACTTTTTCGAAAACGTCACTACCGGCCTGGTTGTTCTGACTGCAAGCATCGTCACACCCCTCGATAAGAAAGGACGACAGGCACCGATAGACTTCAATGTTTCGAACGCAATCAATAGCGGGCTCTTGGAATATTGCTGCGACATGTGCGACGCCTGCACCGACAGTCGATTCGTCGGACCCCTGACTAAATTTCTCAAAATAGTCTTCGCCATGGCCAAATTCCCACTGACCAAGACGTCCATCCAACTCAAGGCCGACGAAATCCGCGCAAAGATCGAGCGAGTCAAGGACCGTCCTCCGTTTTTGTTCGCCTGCCTCCCAGAGATCGAAAAAATCGTGGAAGCCGCGGTTGCCGACGAGGAAACCACGGAGGAAGCCAAGCGGGTTCCAAAATGCGAATTCTGCGGCGAAAAATGCGGTGAGGACAAGAAGACGAAGAAAAAGTGCCCTTTTTGCAAATCCGTTGTGTACTGTTCCTCTGACTGCTTGCGTCTGAATTACATGCTGCACCAGGACGATTGCCTGTTGCTACGAAAATATCCAGCACCCAAACCGTCTTCGGAGGTAATTTTGCGAGAGGGCAAGGAACTCTTCGCCGAGCAACTCAACAAGATCATGCTCCAGGCGTCCCTCAAGGGTTTCTCCATCGTATACTGTTACGTTGTTATCGACATGGCCGAGGCCACGCCGATATTTCGGACGCTTACGGAGGAACAATTTTTTCAGAGCTATAAGATCCTGGAGGACGACGTTGTCGAAAATGCAAAGGAAACCTTCGAAAGAAACAAGGAGGACGGAGCTCTGACCGTTTCGTTGATTGGGTTTTCTACGGAGGGCCTTTATGTATCTGTTCTGACCTTTCCCCCGGATGCGGCACCGACGCATGGTCCGTTCGGCCCGGCCGTGTTGCAAGCCTTCGAAACGGACAAGTGGACCACCGTCCAAAGGAATATAGCAGGGAGGTCTTTTCGGACTCCTGGAGATTTCAAAAAACTCCAGGGCAATCGGGAGCTTTGGACAGCAAGTATCATGAAATCAATGAAGCCTTGAGGTTACAAGGAATCCAATCATAGATGTGACGAAGAACATGGCTGCAGTACGTCTGCAGTATACGACTCAGCAGAGTGGAGATTTTAAAGAATTGATCTAGATTCTTTACATTTTCGAATCTGGTGCTGGCGCTTTTCTCAGGCCACAACCTGATGTGAATATATCTCCGAAATATATTCGAAAACGGATTCGCGCCCAATTACAGTTTTCCATATGTCAATGTCATACACTCAAGCAATTCTTCCAAATACAAGACACGCCTTTTTGCGCGTTCTCTTGGACTTTCTAGGTAACGTTTATACAAAGAAGATTTCTCCAACAACAACTCATGGAATAAGACAGTATAAGAATATCGTCTCCTTGGGTTCGTATGTATTTTTTTCTTTTCATGCAACAGAACTTTCTCTATCCCTTCCCGACTCCGTAGACAGTCGTGTTTCTTCGTGCAAAACGCCGAAAAGTCTTCTCGAAGGATAGATGATTTGGCATTGATAGCGACGGTACCAGAAGCATACCTCCCCGCCATTTCGCAGGGTATTCTCCCCTCATGATTCTTGAGTACCAGTGCTCGGGGATACTTTGCTATCAAAATGCGCTGTATGACTACTTTGCGCCGATTGGCGCTTTTGAGAAACTCGGCCATTGGAGTCTTTTGTGTTGAATGGTGTTTTTCGACCGTACTCGCTATATGAAGCGGAAGGCACCCGTTCCTATCCCTTTTTCTTGCAAGGGAAGGAGAAATATCGCATATCAATTTAGAAATGTTGATGAGTCCTCTTTCTACCGCAGCGTGTAGGACCATCGTGCCATTCACCGATGTGCAATCGCACAGAAGCTTCGTGTACTCGAAGGATTGGGCATCGTCCCATGCATTTTCCGTGATGATCGCATTCAGGACTCTGAGGCGTTCTTTGCTATTTGTCATTGGAAGGAGATACTCGATGATTTCTTTGTAATTAGGTCTCTGTACTGTTCCATCTTTCCCATGTTCCAAATAGCTTTTCCGCGTTGCCCAAGCAATCAAAAGCAAGAGTTTGCCAAAGTTTGCATCGTAACCATCTGTATTCATCTGGTTCATATTCTTTGTTTGTCGCTCAGTCAATAGTTTGACAACATCGACACTCGGAGATTTTGAGACACATGCCAACTCAATTGGCAATCTCGCTTCCACGTCGAGGACATATGGACCTTTTGATGTGATCATGGAATTGCAGGGTTCACATTTGGTCGAGCTCGCCGCCGGAAACAAATTTAATAGGTACCTCACGACATCTATGGACATCCCAGATTCGCAAGCGCTATGCAGTGGCAGCATATTCCTATTCGTAGCCCCGTTTGTCGTTTGAACCGCGTTCGGGCAATGACTGATCAATAGCTTTACAAGCTCTAGAGAGGTTACGGATGGATTGCCTTTGCTACAAAGATATCCAAGGGCGAGCGGGTTTCTGACGGCTTCCGGACGAAAATGGATTAGGGTTTCTATCACTTCCATGTCTACGTCCACGCGCATGGGGTCTGTGCAGATTGTTGGTTCGGGGCATAAGGCCTCCATAAATGGAGTTGGATAGCCCTTGTCTTTCGACGCATTCGGAGCCACTTCAATCATGGCACTTATCACGTCGAAGTCGCATCCAGTGCGAAGGGCGAGGCGGAAAGGTGTGTCCCCGTTCGCTATCGGTGCCTCTACTTCATGGGGACTGGAATAAATGTAGTCCAAGATAGTCTTTTTCGAATTCTTATCGTCATGAATCATTCGATAGAGGTCCGACCATGAATTGTCTAGAAGCTTTCGATCAGCGCTCGAACTATCTCTCTCTGGTAAGAAAGCCCAGTCTTGCAATCGCTCTTCTACCGAAATATTTTCGTCTCCTTCTTTGTTGATGAGAGGAGAATTTTGGTGGCTTGAATCATTCTTTCGCATTTTGTTTACTATATTATGATCATGGAAGAAGTGTTATAAAGTGCATTACCAATTGATGAATCGTTCTTTGATGGGAAAAGGACGAGGAAAAGAAATTGGTTTGAGGAAGGAACTAATTCGATTTTCCTATGAGGATCATGACGATTTTCCTACCTCCTATCACTATGAGGATCATGATGTTCCTCGAAATGACATCTGAAATGTGCCAAAAAGGTATCTAAGAAAAACGTGTCGTTGAAGATTTCCGGGCATATTATTGGCTATATCCTGCGACGATCGGCGCGGAGCGAGATTTTTCGTGCAGTTCAGTACGGTACCCTACGTACAAATGAGCTTTTACAGTATCGATGGTGAAAGTTCGTACGGTTCGTACCGGTACCGTAATAGTGGAACTTAAGAAGCATTTTTGAAGCTAAAAAAGTACTTCAACCCCATCACCTCAATCAGCATCCAGACGTCATCAGCTGGTAGTCAGCTTATGAATCAGCTTATGAATTGTTGGATGAATTCTACTTCTTTCATAAGCTTCCTCGTACCGTACCTCTGTCGGGTTTTTACGTCAAAACGGAGAGACAGCTCGATATGGCACGTACACCTACGAGGTATCGTACGTTACGTACTACTAACAACATTAAAAATTATTTTTCTTCAATTTCACAATCTCTTCGTCGTATCGAATACAATCATGAAAGAGGTAATGAATAGGTCCGCTTATTTTCTTGCTGCAAGTGTTTTCTTGTCATCAGCGAGAACCCATGCATTTCAGGGCCAAAAAAGTCTTTTCACAACATCGCATCAAAAGCCTTCGCCGAATCCGAAGAAACAGCGAATTTTGCAACAACCGCTCTTTTCGACAGTCGAAAATGACACTTCAACACCCACCTCCACTACGGAAGCAACACCGGATGCCGATTTGGACAAGAGATTTTGGGAGATAGGACCGACCCTCAACAACCCAAACCAACCACCTCTGTCTTCCGAACTCTTGGAAGCGCTTGAAAACGGAACGCATCCTACCGAAGACCAAAGCGATCTTGGAAGGGGGGTGTTCCTGACGAGAGACTGGAGAAAAGCATGGCACACATACCAGAGCCCGCCGGACTTCCCTTCGCTCATCGATCCCAAGACCGGTTATGCCGAGTATAAAATCGACGAAAATACGATGATCGAGGGCACCATACCCGAGGACTTAGTAGGATGCCTCTACCGAAATGGCCCAGGAAAATTTGGCGTTGGGGGGGAGAGAGTCCAACACGCTCTCGATGCTGATGGTCTCGTCATCCAGGTCACCTTCCCACCCAGAGACGAAGCTGGGAATCGAAACTTCAAGTTCTTGTCCAGGTTTGTCGAGACGGACCAAATGAAAGCGGAAGAAGAAAAGAAAGCATTTTTGTACCGAGGTACCTTTGGAACCGGACCGACAGGATATGCAGAACCCCCACGAAAAGGGCTGAACGAGGATCCCTGGGAAGTACCACTGCTCAGCAAAATTGCTGGAAATGTGTTTAAAACAGACATTAAAAATTCGGCCAACACACAAGTTATTTCCTTTGGAGGAAAGGTACTGGCCTTGTTCGAGGCCGGTTTGCCACATCGACTGGATCCCAACACGCTAAAAAACATGGGGGAAGACACCCTGGGGGGCGTTTTGAAAAAAGGCACGCCCGTAAAACTTGGACCGAGCGTTCCCGAGGAATTCACTCCCGATTTTATTGGGGGCTCCGCACACACAGCCCACCCGAATATATGTCCGAACACAGGAAACCTGGTAGGGTGGCACTGGTCCCAGCTGCCGGCCGAAAAATCCCTCGAGGCCACTATTACGGAATGGTCTCCCGACGATTTCAGCCCCGTGGCCTCCAAAACATTTGTGTTGAAAAATTGCGAGTTGGCACCCCACGACATGGCCCTTACCAAGCACTGCGTCATTCTCAAAGTCAATTCACTGAAAATGAACTCTGCGAAGTTCCTATCGGGTATTGAAGGGCCGGCTGCAAGCCTCGAAATGGATGGACGATCGAACGTCGTCGTGCACGTCATGCCACGGCCCACGAATGCGGCCGAAAAGCAGTTCGAACCGTACGTAGTGGAGGTCCCAGCTTGTTTCTCGATTCACTTTTCCCACGCATACGAAGACGAAACCACCGGGTACATTCGCATGTTCTTTTCGGGCTGGCCACCTTCCGACGAGAAGGATTTCCTGGGTGCCTGGGGAGGCTTTGCTCCAGAATTCAATCGAATCCCGAAGACTTGTTTGTGGGAACTCGTAATCGATCCTGTGACGAAGAAATGTGTCAAGCACGGCATTGCACCCGGAGCCGCGAATGCCTGCGCGGAACACCCATTAGTGCATCCGAATTTTGCGACCAAACGAGCCAAGTACGTCTACGCTGCGGGTAGTAACGTGGTCGGCGACTCGAGTGCACCGTGCGGTTTCGTGAAAATCAACGTCGAAGAAGGGGACGAAGAAACGTTGCCAGAGGGCACCAAGAACGAGGCCATTGATGCGTGGTGGTTTGGCACGCGAGCTTCCGCGGGGGAGCCGCTAATCGTGCCGAAAGAAGGCGGTGACCCTAACGACGAAACCTCAGCCTACCTACTAGGAATGGTCTATGATGCGGTCATCGACAAGACGGGTGTCGCAATATTCGATCTACAAAGAGAGCTGAAAGAAGGACCAGTGGCGACCTTGTGGCTGAAATCGGCGATTCCCCATGGGCTGCACGGCTGCTTTGCAAAAGATGCTACGGGTTCGTCATCTGTGTTCTGCTAGCTTGTTTTGGTTAAACGCCTTGCAAAAATACTAGTAGTATAGTTCAAATGATATAATTGATTCCATCTGCTATATGTCAGGTTATATGATGTTTGCCACTTTGAAGATATTCATCTAGGGAGACATTACGATAGCATGATGCAATTTCTTGTAGAATCGCGAAATTACATTTGATGAAGTAGAGAGATACCATCGTGTTCGTGATACGAAATCCTGTCACAGTTCCAAGACGATGGTTGAAAATACGGTAAGCTTGTTGAGTCAAATAAAGTATTCACTATCTTATTCTTCCAACATACTGACATGAGATCTAGAAAGTCTTTCAATATCKTGGCATATCACAAAATGTCATGATATTGTTTCGAGCCACCATCATTGATTCACTTACACCTTGGACGATTCGAGTGTACTTAAAATATTGAAAGCTACAAATCCTAAGTAAATGTTTTTTGTTGTCGGTGATAGCTAAAAAATGATTCTTGTTGTGGTCCCATGTTCTGAAATACCATGACATCTTGTGACGTGGCTCATGGTATTTTTTTACTTTAAATAGCTAGACACCAATGACAATGTCTACTTACACCTATAACGATTCGAGTTTAATCCTACGGTACGTAAATGTTTTTTTGTTGTCGGGGATAGCTAAATACCATGACATTTTCTGACATGGTTCGATTTCGCTCGTACAGCTTCGTTGTACAAGTACTTACCTTCGTTTCATTTTTTTCGGTTGAGGTTGAGGTCGTTGGTTCCGGAAAGTGTATGCGGGAATCACCCAACATCCTGACATGAGCTCTAGAAAGTCTTTCAATATCGTGGCATATCACAAAATGTCATGATATAATTTCGAGCCACCATCATTGATTTACTTACACCTTGGACGATTCGAGTGTACTTAAGATATTGAAAGCTACAAATCCTAAGTAAATGTTTTTTGTTGTCGGTGATAGCTAAAAAATGATTCTTGTTGTGGTCCGATGTTCTGAAATACCATGACATCTTATGACGTGGCTCGAAGTATAGTAGTTCGACACCAATTACGAATAAAGTCGAATCTCTACTTACACCTTGGACGATTCGAGTGTACTTAGAATATTTTTTACCTTAAATAGCTGGACAACAATTACGAACAAAGTCGAATCTCTACTTACACCTAGGACGAATCGAGTGTACTTAGAATATTGCAAAAGGTAAAAACTATTCTAATTACACATAGTGACGTGGTATATTTTCTGACATGGTTCGATGTCGCTCGTACAGCTTCGTTGTACAAGTACTTACCTTCGTTTCACTCAATTCAATACTTTTTGTCATGTCCGCTCTCATCATGCATTCAACACACAAAGAATCAGGAAAGATATCTTCAACATCTGAAATTCAATGGCGTCCGCGTGGCCTTCGTTTACCCACATCGACTGGTCTTTTTTGGATTGTGGTCATTGAACAGTGTAAGTACATTTTACTGTATTTTTCGTTATATTCGACTCTCGGAGAGTACAATCGCTCTTTTCCTCACTCTCATCTCACAAAACAAAAACGTGTGATCCCAAAACACACAGCTCTCGAACAAGAACACCACTAACTGACCAGGTAAGTTATTCGATTGCGATCCTCTGTCATGGAACTGCATGCTCCAAACACCGGCAGACTGGATCGACGACCGCGTTTACCGATGGTATAGACGATCGCGTATAACGATGGTACCGACGACGGTGCTTACCGATGCTCACCGATGCTTACCGATGCTTACCGAGGTCACCGACGGCGGCCACCCTCAGGGATCTGGACGGAAAAGATCCGGTCAAGCAGGACAGTGCCGGTCGTTGGCTACGGACGCATTGCACATAACATGTCAGGCCTGGATTTGTAACATCCGATAGCCTCGCAACTCATCGTCTTTTTCCGATTCCATTCCGTTGTTGTCCAACCTACCCCTGTCGCCCAAAAAGCAAAACGCAAACATCAACCTCCTACTGCAATATGAACTTCTCCAAAATCGCCGTCGCTGCCCTCAGCTTCAACTGTTCACCTTGGTTCGTCCAAGGAGATCATGATGAAATAAAGCATAAGGTAGGACCATGGGAGCTCCATCCAATCGGTAACGATGACACCGGCACCACATTTGCTTTTATAAACACAGGTGATGGAGCTGATCCTATGATCGATGTTGTTCTCCACGTTGAAGGAGATTTTGGTTCTACACCAACGATTGAGGTGTTTACAGGAGGCAAAGAAAGCGAGGCGTGCGACCTTGGAAACAAGATTGTGGATGGCCATGAAGGCTACACCTATGAATTTAAAGGAATATCGTCTGGTTCACCTTATGATGATTTGAGGGTTACAAGCGATGGAAGTATTGGTACGTTAGGCCATTGGCGACAACGAATAGCTTTCTGGAAGGGTGTTTGTGATGGGTGGATCCCATGAAATTTAAGTTAATCCTCATCATACTCTTCCTCTGTGCTCTCATTGTACTGTTGTTATTAGGTCAAGCTGTATTCAAAATGAAGCTACACGATGATTTAGCCTGGACAATTAGAAATTCAGACAACCCGAATATTGGTACTTTTAAGGCATGTGCTCGGGTTTCCAAGAAGCATGATAACGAATATATCTCCTTTGTTGACACATTGGTTAAGGTTCATTTCGATGCGGAAGGGAGGTTTGATACGGACTTTTCCATTGTGGGCACCAGCATCATGTCATTGGAACAAAATGAAAAGGAGACAGTCGAGCTGGACTCCTATCTGTGTGGTCAATCTGATTCAGGAAACCCAGAACGCGAATACAAGGTTGGTCAGAGCTTCTCCATCTGCGTTGGTCCTACTAATGCAGAGAAGGAGAAGTATGACTATGTTGCCGTGGTTGGATTCGAAAATGTGCAGTGTGGACCAGCCAAAGTGGTGGTAGATGGAATAGCGACGGCACTGACACAAGTTAACACTAATCCCCAAGAGTACAGGAAGGCTGATGAACCTGTTGAATCGGGCGTTTCGTCTTTTGGCACCGTAGTGACTCCCGGGTATTATTCAGCCGATAAACCTACGGCCACGTGCTCAGGCACGGTGAAGCTGAGCTTCACCAACCCCAAGCCATTACTCCAGTATGAGAAAGTGGGATGCGGATTCATAAGGAATGATCCTATGGAGCAATATCCCTTAGATAGTGGTGGGACCGAGGATGACGTGAAGCGATGCAATGATCATTGCAGTGATGGAGGATATGAGTACTTTATTTTGGGTTGCCCACACACTATGGTTGATGATAGTCCTCCTGAATTTTTTTGTGTTTGCACCTCTGGTCATGACCTCGAGGTAACCAGTGAGACATGCCCTGGTTCGGAAACTGGTATTAACTTTTGTAATCCTGAGCTCGTCGAAGACAGTCTGTATGAATGGGCTGTTTCTGACCATGACTTGGCGTTTGCGGTCTACGACGTGACACCCCCAAATCGTCGATTGACTGGCAGCTTCATGTCTGCGGTCTACAAGGTGACACCCCCAAATCGTCGATTGACTGCCAGCTTCTCGACCAACAGCGGTGATCTCTTGCAGCGCCACCTCCAAGAAAGCGGCAACAAGGCGGACACCAGCGGCTCCTTTGGCACTGAGGTTCTTCTCTCGCGAGAGGAAAATGTGGATGCCGCCTTTGGCGGCCTTGCGGCTCCGGCAGCAGACACTGGTGCAGTGCCAACCACTGTGACGGCAACCGCCGTGGGTGCCTTTGTTGCTGCCGCTGCTTCCCTGGTCTGAGCAGGCAACAAACTTGAACCGACACCARTATTACACAGGAGAGAAAAAAACTGCATATTCCCATTACCAACCAATACATGTCCAGGAGCCAAAAGATACACGGCTGCGCTGCGCTGCGCTGCCCGGCCCGCCCATTGAGGCGTAAAATAAAAGCAAAGAAAAAACCAAAACTGCAATCCAGCCGGCCCTTTGTGGCGTGAAACAAAACGAAAGAAACACCAAAAAACCAGKTGCATGTTTACATGACAAACTAAGCRTGAGTGCTAGTTGAAACAGTACCGTAATTATTAAGTTCTTAGTAGAAGTTTGTTATGAAGTGAAAATACAAGAATACCGTAATCAATTACCGGTACATACACTAGCGTACAGAACGAAGTACGAACTTCGTACGTGTACGTACTCGTAACCATGTCAGAAAATGTCATGGTATTTAGCTATCCCCGACAACAAAAAAACATTTACGTACCGTAGGATTAAACTCGAATCGTCATAGGTGTAAGTAGACATTGTCATTGGTGTCTAGCTATTTAAAGTTAAAAAAATACTTCGAGCCATGTCATAAGATGTCATGGTATTTCAGAACATGGGACCACAACAAGAATCATTTTTTAGCTATCACCGACAACAAAAAACATTTACTTAGGACTTGTTGCTTGCAATATTTTAAGTACATTCGAATCGTCCAAGGTGTAAGTAGAGATTCGACTTTATTCGTAATTGGTGTGCAGCTATTTAAGGTAAAAAATATTCTCAGTACACTCGAATCGTCCAAGGTGTAAGTAGAGTCGAGCTATTATACTTCGAGCCACGTCATAAGATGTAGTTTAATCCTAAGTAAATGTTTTTTGTTGTCGGGGATAGCTAAATACGATGACATTTTCTGACATGGTTCGATTTTGCTCGTACAGGGACGATCATCATTGAAGATTTTACCACGCACCTTCGCAGCTAGACCCGTTACTGGAATGGAACCAGCAGGCGCAGCTTAACATATAAAATGAAGCCTATTTGCAGTCCCGGGACCTCCAAGAAACTATTACTACCAGAATTTCTACCAGAATTGCTACCATCTTGCGACTAAAATTGCTACCATCTGGTAGCAAAATGGTAGCAAGATGGTAGCAATTCTAGTCGAAATCTGGTAGCTACCATTTTACCATAAATATTTTCTATAATAATTAGATTCTCTTAGCCCCCGTATTCGTTTGAATGAGTCATAGCGCGGAATATATTTTGGTAGCGTTTGTGGTAGCAATCTGGTAGCATTGATGGTAGCAATCTGGTAGCAAGATGGTAGCAATTCTTGTCGGATTTTGGTAACTGGTAAGAATACCGGATTGCTACCATAAATCCTACCAGATTGTGGTAACTGTTCTGGTAACGCCAGTAAGTTACCATTTTTATTGCCAGACTATTGCCTCGTAGCGTGCCCGGCGTGGTAAAATAGTCAATGATGATCGTCCCAGCTTCGTTGCGTACGAAGTTCGTACTTCGTTCTGTACGSTAGTGTATGTACCGGTAATTGATTACGGTATTCTTGTATTTTCACTTCATAACAAACTTCTACTAAGAACTTAATAATTACGGTACTGTTTCAACTAGCACTCAYGCTTAGTTTGTCATGTAAACATGCAMCTGGTTTTTTGGTGTTTCTTTCGTTTTGTTTCACGCCACAAAGGGCCGGCTGGATCGCAGTTTTGGTTTTTTCTTTGCTTTTATTTTACGCCTCAATGGGCGGGCCGGGCAGCGCAGCGCAGCGCAGCCGTGTATCTTTTGGCTCCTGGACATGTATTGGTTGGTAATGGGAATATGCAGTTTTTTTCTCTCCTGTGTAATAYTGGTGTCGGTTCAAGTTTGTTGCCTGCTCAGACCAGGGAAGCAGCGGCAGCAACAAAGGCACCCACGGCGGTTGCCGTCACRGTGGTTGGCACTGCACCAGTGTCTGCTGCCGGAGCCGCAAGGCCGCCAAAGGCGGCATCCACATTTTCCTCTCGTCAATTGAGAAGATGGTATGGGGGTGAACCCAAGAGACCCAAAAGTAGAATAAGAGAATTCTCATTCTTTTTAGTTTTATCCAGTTAACAGTGTAAACCACTTTTAGACTTCCCACATATGTCGTGCGCTTGGCATACGTGTGGATTCAGCATAAACACCCTTTCATGCCCTCAACACCATGACGTCGACTTTATTAGCTAAGTCTTAGTATGCATACTGTTTAATGTGTTATCGATAGATTAACACTACACTAACTGCACTGTTGCACACGTGATTTCTTCAGATGATGCAAATACTACGAGTCGCTGACAAGGTCTACTAGATGCAGATCTAATTTAGGGGGCGAGTTCTTGGTACGAGTTGCTAATACGAGTTGCTGATAATCATGATCTACGATTATGGTCCACGAATATGGTCCACGAATATGGTCTACGATTGCAGTGACGCCGAATATGGAGGGTTCTGAATTGTATGGAAAAGACGCCACTGAACACGGAGGACGCTGTAATTATATCATAGAGCATAGTTGTATTGTAGTTTAATTGTAGACCGGACTGGACAGCGCCAGTGTCCTTTTTCAGTGTCCTTTTTCAGTGTCCTCCGTATTCATTAGCATCTCCCGTACCAGCAGGGTCCGGATTCAGCGTCCATACTTTCATATCGATCCTCTATAGTACCAACTCGTATCAGCATCCTTCGTATCAGCGTCCTGATACGATTAAGGTCTGCGACTATGGTCTACGATTAAATTTGGGCGCTGAATACGGGCATGAATTGCTGATAGGAATTGCTGATACGGTCTACGACAATGACAGACGATTGCATCAGTGTTGGAGCGGATCCATCATAGGTGAGAGGGGACTTGCTGATATGAGCTGTTGATATGGACGAGGACTTTAATACGAGCTACTGATACGAGATGCTAGTATGGAGGATAAATAAAAAATACGGTCAGTAAATACTGGGGATGCTAATCGTAGATCATAATCGTAAACCGAAATCTCAGACCGCAATCATGTCCTCATCGCATCTTTTACAAGATTTTCGACAGTGTTCCCAGAGAGGCTTGCCTTCGAAGGTTTTATCACACCTCTTTTTGTTCTTCCTCACCCATTTGCATTTCTTCTTTTTGTGCTTGTTAACGTTGAATTTTCCTTTTGAATCCCTACAAGCGTCGGTGGGAGCAGGGGTGGGTCCTGGTTGGTTCGGTGCGATAACTTCGATGACTGCATCTCGAGTGGGTTCCTCGAAAAAAAAACCATTGCCGTCTGAATAGCCAACAAATTTGATTTCCACATTTCTTCCTGTTTCATTGTTAAAGTTTTCAATGATATGTGATTCTTTTGGAATTAATTTCCCAACTTTTGTCGATCTACCGTTTGCTTCCCTGCGGACAATGGTGACCATGTTTTTATCTTCAT
>CAACVS010000517.1:12257-25416 GCA_900660405.1 Pseudo-nitzschia multistriata
TTAACTTTCTGCGACTTAGTAGGATTCCCACTTCCAACACCACCAACAACAGTCCATTTGTGCATCTTGTTTGGCATGAAGTATGATATCGCCTTCTTGTAGTAGACTAAAGAAGTTGATCTACCACAAGTAGGATTATCATCGACACCAGGATCCTCCCGACCAAAAGCTTTCTTTGCAAAGAACTTGTAAATATGATCCGGCGTTAGAATACTCAACTGCTCATCCGTGAATATAGTATCATTTGGAAATTGATCATCCCCATTATCTCCTCCTTCATCCAATCTTCCATGTACTGATCCATTAACTCAAGCAGAACCTTATGATATCTCTCCCATTGCCCTGGCTGGTTCACATCACGTGGAGGCGTCACGGTTCCCCCCCTTCTTTTCCTAGCCAGTCGTCTTGTTCTTCTTGCTGTCCGTGTTCTTGCCATACTCAGTACTACTGCTCACTGCTTATATGCGACTACTTGTATGCGACTGCTCGTATGCGTATTTTTTGCTTGTTGCTTGGGGTTTTGCTTGTACTCATACTACTAGTAGTACTAGGATGCGAGCAAGCAACTGCTATTTTGTGGTGAGCAAAAAAGCAGCACCTCTCGTGAGTCAGGGCTTGTCTTGCTTGGGGTTTTGCTTGAACCGGTACTCGTATGCGAGTATTGTTATTTTGTGAGCAAAAAAATGCACCTCTCGTGAGTCAACGGGGGGAGTTGCGAAATGGTTGCATAGTCAGTGTAATTTGCTCTGTCTTAAGCAACCAAAAGAGGTACGGATGCGACCACAGCAGAAAAGCCAATGCGGTGGCACAGTAGAATTCCTACCAGAATTCATGTAGGGGAGGTAAGTACGGTGGTAAATGGAGTGGGGCTAAGTGACGTGATAGCCTACGTAAAAACCTACGTATTTTAAGTACCGATAGACTCCTTCGACCGTTTTGAGAAATGGGTTGCAAAAATTTGGTACCAGTACCGTACGAATCATAGTTCGTACGAAAGCCCGATTTCATTACTCCGTGCTTTTTGTTAGCATTTTTATCGTGATTTCTGACCATGGTTCTAAAAATCTTCTTCACTGACGTCACAAAACGGTTAAAGATTTCACTAACGCTTAAATATAAGCCCTGACAGATACAGAAACAACCAGTTCAAGATTTGAGACCAAAAACAATCACGCCGAGAGTCCCAGTAGGGCTATTGTCAATGATAGAATTAAGTTCATGAGAGGACGATGATCAAAAACAGAACGCGTCAATTCTGAATTGTGATGCACTTCTTCTTCTTTCCAAGGTACCCAACTGTTCTTTCCCATGGGTTCTATGCGGAGAAAGAATACAATCGAAAAAAAAATTCTACACCTAAGTAAAAAAAAAGGGTAGCAAGCGACATTTCTAAATAAAAATCCTGGCGTTACAAGCCATGAAGATTAAGTAAGAAAAAAGACCACCCCTTGCAGTCAATTGGTTTACTACTAAATATTGCTGAAAAATAGATAACGTTCTTCTTTTTAAATAGGCCTGAGTCATGGAACAGTACGGCTTAATGGAAATACTTCCAGAAGTACCAACGAGACTATCTGACAATATTTTTAAATAGTGCAAACTCTTGTCGAATTCTGTTCGTATAATTGAACTGAGAGCCAATCAATTACAATGAATAAAGGCTTAATGGAAATACTTCCAGAAGTACCAACGAGACTATCTGACAATATTCTTAAATAGTGCAAACTCTTGTCGAATTCTGTTCGTATGAGCCAATCAATTACAATGAATACAGAGTCGGAACGAATAAAAAGAAGAGCTGGATTCTTTTCGTACTCTACTTGCTTCTTTCATTAAAAGAATGGAACGACAAGGCAAACCCTTTTAACTATGAATACAATTTTGTCCGGCATCTGAGTTTCCTAAGTAAAATGAGAGAAGAGATCTGAGCAGTTCCAAAATCGCCTACGCCAACACATAATCATTATGGACACAATTCATTCTCATTTTCTTTCTCGATACGGTGTTATTGATACCTTAGAATTGAACCTAAGCGTGCACAAAGCGATGCACGTTGACAAAAAATTGTCACATAATATTAGACCCCACAGAATTGAACGAAATAAATCAGCAGCATGGTATATGGGAGCAACATGAGCGAAGAAACAAGCACGAACTGTACGCCCCGCATCAAATGGGCTGCGGGCCAGGGTGGAACCATGGGGAACGACAAGAAGAACAAGCCCAACCCGGAACAGTGCGGTATCGGCGACCCAACGAGGTTCCACTCGTCGCAACAACCTATACCGGCATCCCTCRTGCGACATACCCCGCACTTCTCGCAGATGCCGTCCTCCCTGTTCGACAYGSCATCKGTACCGAGCAGTCTTCACCTCGGAAGCGAGGAATGGTACGGATTCTCCAAGCAAAGAAACTACGACAGCATCCGTGACATCGGTGCCTGCAATCGAGTGGCCGGCTTGTCGGTGCTGGACAGAGCCATTGAAATCCTTGGTCAACGAAACAGATACGATTACAACTACGATGCCGATGCAGCTTCTTCCATTGATATCGCGAACGACAGCCCCTACAAGAAGCGCCGGTGCCAATAGGTGGCGCCATCCCCGGGATCAAAGCTGGCCTGCCGCTGCTACACAGAGTCATAACAATCCTTGGTCAACAAAAGAGAGATACTGCCGCTGCTTCMATCGAAATCGTAAAAGACAACAACTATAAGGAGTCACCGGGAGCAAAATCCACCACCGGCTCCTTCGCTTCGACTCGAGTAAAAACCCTATGCTTATTTTTTAGGGGGAATTATATATAKATATAGTTTRAACAATCTAAAACAACCATTTTGTAACCGCAATGRTTATGAACTACCTAAAAGAGACCTCGTGAGAAACTTYCATGGCACCATTGATTCCAGACGTTTCCCATAGCGTACCAAGCCCATGCCATTCTCGCTACCCACCACCTATCGTAGAATGCCCCATGCTTCCCGATGGTAACGATGCGTGTCGCAAAATACCAAGGCCAGTACTCAACGAAAGACTCATGGAAAGAGCACTATTRGTTTATTAGTCATTTATTGTATGCTGTATATTATGTGTTTATGCACGCACCATGTGAATTGTTGCTTTCCACGAGGCGAGCGAGCAAAGCGRTTGCTCGCTAGCGGTTTCCAGTGCAGCCGCTTGCGCGTTTCTTCTCTCGCTACTCTCAACATGTACGGCTAATCGTTCGGCGACCGACTGTCTCGCTCTTGCTTCTCTCTCTCTCTGGTTMCATCACGCTACCGCTGGGCCAGCCCATCGGTCAGCTTGTTCCACCGCCGGGCTAGAAAGGTCCCGACCCTGCCGTTGRTCTCGCCGCCGTCGCCYCTGGAATTTACGGAGATACTCGCTCGCTTGGTCTTTCGGTCGTAGTCTTCGACGACCTGGATCAGTTTCTTCAATCGCTCCGCCCCCTTTGGCGTCACGGAGGTGGATTGCAGAAAGGATAGAAACGWCGGAGACGTGTGGTCGCCTGTTCCGTCCCTCTGTTCCAGCTGCCCCTCGTATACTTCTTGAAGGCGCTGAATCAGGTAGGAAGACGCCGATGGCGACGCCGACGCCCGGAAGGAAGACGTGTTCGACGAGGCGACAATGGCGCTGCGGTCCAAGACCATGGCCAGGAGCAGAACCACGGACCGCTCCTGGACACCGGAATGGCTTCGGTGGTTCATCATGGCGCGAACCACCGTCACGAGCGAGTCCACCGTCCCGGTCCTACTTCCGTGGAAGGAACCGCCCACCGCGCGGCAATCGCTGTCCGACGAGCTGCTTCCCATCATGCTCCCGAACTGATCCGACAGGTCGATCATCTCCGCGCCATCGGACGAGAGGCTCTGCTCCAGGCTTTCGTCGCCTGTGACCTGCTCCGTGGTGGACCGATTCCACAGCCGGGACCGGCCGTTGGTAGAACGCCTCTCCTCGTTCTCGCCGCCCTCGTTTTGTTGGGCGTGGACCACGATGGTTGACTCGATGAGCTCCATCCTGGCCAGCTCTTCTCCCTGGGTCAGCCGTCCAAGCAAGTCGCACCCGTAGGCCTGGATGGCCGCGTCCAGCGGATACAGGTCCATGGTGGCGAGGACGATCGGCACGATCTCGACGCTGCCGCTCGCCTGTGGCAGCTGGTGTTTGGGGCTTCCGCTCTCATCGGCCTGTTGCCGGGCGGCGTGGACCTGCTTGGAGAGCGTCATGATTTCGGATCGGTTGTCCTCGTTGGTCATGAGGTTCCGCAGGCAGGCCATGGCCGGGTCGATAATGTTGACGGCGAATCGGTTGTGGTGGGCGTGATAGGCGTGACCGCCACCAATGTGCTCCTTGTTGTAGTGGTCCAGAACCCCCAGGACGGTCTGTGTCCCGCCCTTGACGGCAATGATTCGCAGAATGTCCATGGAGGAATTGGTGGGCCGGGACAGGTCCCGCAAGAACTGACAGGCCATCTGGGCAAGGCAGTCGTGGCGTTCCGCGATGCTCTGGGTGCTGGTGCTGCTGTAGCAGCAGTCCGTGTGGGCCCCCCTGGAATTCCTACCGCTCCCGGTGTCCGCCAGGGCCGAATAGGTGTGCGTTGTTGCCATGGACACTACGTTGAGTAGGGCAGTCAGGCCACCCTCGCTGACGACAATCTCGTAGGTCTCCTGGTCCTGCTGGCACAGCCGGGTCAGGACCAGCAATCCGTATTGCTGGACGGCCAGGTGGTCCGGATGTTCTTCCATCCCCCTCAATACGATCGCCGGGAGGCTGGGAACCAGCGAGGAATAGTCCTCGAGTTGCTTGCCATCGATCTCGATCTTGCCACAGGAAGGCGGTGGGGTGCTGGAAGAATGGTTGCTGTCTTGGTTCATCGGGAGCATGCTGTCGCTGCCGTTGCTGCGGGGGCTGTCGCTCCGGTTTTTGTAACACACAGTGAGCAGAGGCAGCAGGTTGTAGAGGGCGTTGTTCCCGTGTTCCTGRACCCCGACGTCGCATGGGTGGCACTTCATCGCCTTGACGAGTATGGAAACCGACCCGGCGGCGATGAGCTCCTGCAGCAACGGATTGGACAGGGACTTGAGCGTCCAGCACCCATAGCGCTGGACCTCGGCGGACGGCAAGAAGATCATCATGGACTGGTGAACGATGTTCTTGAGGTGGGGCAGGATCCGGTCGTTCTTGAGGGTATCGCAGGCGTTGTGTGTCAGACAGGCCACGATGTTCATAACGAGGATGGGTATTTTGTTGGTKGGCAGAGTCGACTCTATCTGGACGTTCGCCACCGAGTCCTCCACTCCGATCGAATCAAAGGTGTCCAGGGCGCTCCGCTTGTGCTTGGACCAGGAGGAGGACGAGACTTTCTTAGTGTGGTCCTCCAGGACGACACGTAGCAAATATACCGCCATCTCAAAGGCCCCGCAGGTGACGAAAAAGAGCTTATCTTCCCTGGGAGTCGACAGTGAAATGGGTTTTGCTTTCTTTGGCGTCTTGTACTTTGGTTTGACGGTAGTGGTGGTGTTCCGTTTGAAAGAGAGGGAATTGTACGAGCTCACCGGCGAGGGCACGTCTCGGTTCGAAGCGGGTGCCGCACAGGTCGCCGCGGCAAAGGATGCCAGGCATTCTAGGATCGCCTCCGTGTACGCCACCCGATCGGTTCTGGCTCTGTCCTCGTCGTCGGCGGCGGCGGCGTCGTTGCTGGTTTCGCTGGCGTCCTTTCGTTCCTCGGAAAAGGAGTTGGGTGCCGACAGAGAAGACGTCAGCGATTCGTCCTGGTCTTTGAGCAGATCTTTCAGCGCCGGAACGAGGGTGGATTCAAGGACAAAGGAAGTGACCACGACGTCGGATTCATCGTCGTCGTCGCTCCCGCTGTCGCCATCGCCATCGCCGTGCGAGCTCTCCCCGGCCCTTTGCAGCTTTTCCTGCAGGTTAAATATTTCGTCCCGGAGTTTCGCTGCGTCGCTACTGCTGGTCATTGCTTCGGGAGTGGATTGTTTGATTGGATTCGACTCAATTCGCTTTGCTTTTAGTTCAATTCAGTTCAATTCAGTCCACTTAAAACTCAATACTTTCTACAACACTACGATAAGAATCTCACTGTACGGTAGTTCATCCCACCTTGGCACCAGTGCTTCCGTACCTACAGAGAACATTCAGATACCGAACTGGGCTGGAATGAAGATCAGAATTGAGCGTTGGTACAAGTCACTACAGAATCATACGTTTTGTTGGCAGTACTTTACGACTTCGTAGTCGTATGTGTATGGGTTTGCATACGACGGATTTCATCGAACGATCGTACGTACGTTACGTMGATTACGTAGATTGATGAAAACAAAACCAAAGACAGCGACAACAAAAATACAAATGGTGCAAACCCACATACACACGACACGACCATACAGTCCTCCATCCCATCTTMACTGTACATTACCGTACACGGTTATGTACGGTATGTATTAGGGCCATCAAATTTCAAACGCGAAAATTTGCGGGGGAGGAAATCCCTGGGATTTGAACCAACGAATCGATCGCGCGCATCGAAGGCAAATAGGTTTTGGAATGATACTGAATCGAAAAATTAAAAAAATTAAAAAAATTAAAAACGGTTCAAAAAAATAGAAGTCGGTTTTGTCGCGTCGTGTCCTTCGTCAAAGCAAACGTCGTGAGATAGAGGGGGGGCAGAAATCCCCTTAATTTTTCTTTCTTTCCCTCCCGATGCGCGTACGAGTGTCGTACTTTCATAATTCACTCGCGCGTAAAAACAAACGGTAGGTGACAACTATCAACCATCCGAGTTTTGATTTACCGTACGTACCGTACGTTAGCGTACAACGAGCAAAAGTACCGCGTACTTCTACTAAAATAGTAGAGTGCTACTGTACTTCGTAATCTGAACTCTGATCTGTACCGTACGGTAGGTCACACCCATCAGTCAATCGATTTGTAAATTAAATCGTTTCATCGGTTCGAAACGAACAATATCATCCTTGGCACTCAACCGTACCGCACAGGTGGAAACAACCCTCCTGTCTTACCCTGGATCGATCGCAAATCCATCATTGATGCCAGTGAGGAACGCAACAACAAAAACAGTGTTTCTCTAACATCTGATGTTTCGTATTGAGAGCGAGGGAAGTTTCGTCACTGCCATCATTCACTGGAGTTTCCTGTTCACATTCGCATTCCAGAGTAGCAAATTGCAGACAGCCTGCGCCTTTTCTGGAACGGGATCCTTTCCCCCGAGACCAAGCTTATTTGGTTCGAAATTACGACCAAAAGCTCTCGAGATGACGGCCCGTGCATCCGCGGATACGAGTCCGGCAAGCGAACCCCCGGTTGCCGTGGCCAACCGTTTGTTTTTGTCCCACATCGACTACGCCAACCGAGGCGACGGCAAAAGCGGCGACACGACCGCGCCCGGCGATGATCTCTCGCAGGAATTCGTAAAACAGCAGCTGGAGGGACTCTTCTCGAGGTTCGGATCGGTGCAGGAAATCTACCTTTCCGAAAAAGAAGACCCGGGCCGGAGCGAGAACAACCCCTCGGAACGCCGGCCGCCCTTTGGCTTTGTCGCCATGGAAACCGCCTCCGAGGCACAGGCCGCTCTCGACGGGCTCCGCGAAACCGGTGGCAACCAATCAATCGGCAATGCGCGGCGCCTCTTTGGGGACGTGGCACCGGCCAAGGTCCACAAGTCGAAGAACAACCAGCAAAACAAAAACGAGCGCATGCGGTCGGAAMGACGGAAGGAATTTCGAAGCCGCCGGGCCCTCGTGGAGGGCGGGAAGAGCGGGAGCGCCGCCGCGAACCTCGTGTGCCAGGTCCATACCTCCCACCTCGACCGGCTGAACGACTTTGTGGCGGCCCGGGAGGGGGTGGGCCTGGTGGGCTCGTTCTCGGTGCAAAAGGGGACGTCCTTTGCGGTCCTGCGGGTCGATGCGCCATCGGAGGACGACGGCGTCGACGGCGCCGAACAATTTTCCCGGACGCTGTGGAACACGTGGTACGTGGCCCCCAATCTGAACCGCGTGACGCTCCTGGACCACGGGGAGGGCGGCTCTAGTCCCGTCGTCGAGGGGAACCTTCGGACGGGGGTGGTTCCGGCGATTTTCCGCTCCCTTTCCGGACTACCGGGGGCGGGTGGCGGAAAGGTCCTGCTCCGGGTGGCCGTCTTTCCCCCCAAGCTCCAGCGGGCGCTGTTGGTAGGCATCGAGGACTACCAACACACCAGCCGCCAAGAAGGCGACGCGGACGTCGAGCTCTGCCCCGGGAATCCCACMCACACGATCTCCGTCGTCCAGCTGCATCCCGGCGTTGTGGCGACTCCCAAGAGCAAGGGCGACAACGACAAGGCCCTGTACGTTCTGGGCCGCCCCGAGTGCGTTTCCTCTGTGCCAAAGAAGCGTTCCCTGTCCGGAGAGGGCAGTGAAACTACGGACAACAACAACAACAACAACAACAACAACAACAACGTCCACTCCGACAAGTACGAGCTACAGCAGCAGTCCACAAGCGTCGTGCCTCAACCCAAGAGGCAGCACAGGCAAAACGGCGACGAGGCTGGCACAGCAGCGGCAGCCGCCCACAACTCGAACCTCAAGGTGATCGGCGGCGATTCCGGGGCGACTGGTGGGGAGGACAAGAGCATTTCGAGGGCCTACTGGAAACTCCAGGAAGCCTGGGAGCGGTACCGGTACCGGTACGAAGCCCCGTGCCTCGATGCCGCCGGGAGCGGGCACGGCGAGGCGCTGTGGGCCCTGGACTGCGGGGCAGCTCCCGGCGGCTGGACGAAGTTTCTGTTCCGGCCGGGCGTCGTCGGCAGGATCTACGCCGTGGATCCCGGCGAGTTGTCTCGAGACGTGGTGCCGGGCCTCGACGAGGGCCTCGCCGAGGCCGGCGCGTCGACGCCAGCGGCAACCTCCATTGTGAAGCACGTTGCTACCACGATCCAGGCCGCGGTCCCGGACCTGGCGGCGGACCTCCGATCGTCGTCCAGGACCAACAAGGTTCTGGACATCTGGGTGAGCGACATGTGCTGCAAGGATATGGCGGGCCAGATCGATTGCTTCTTGCTGGCCCGGTCCGAGGGCGTCGTCGGTCCCGGGACCTTTTTTGTGCTCACCCTCAAGTGCGTGGTGGGGTATTCGGCCACGGCGTTCGAGTACCAGGCCAAGGAGCAGGTCGCACGGCTGGAGGGGATCAGCAGGGATGTTCAGGTGGTCCACCTGTTTTCTAATCGGAGCAGCGAGCGGACCATCATTGGGTATTTGTGCTGAGCCAGCAGCAGGAAAAACCATTCCCACCCCGCGGATTCGCACCGGTGCGAGCAAACAAAACACAAACACGATTGCGATCACAATCCCTACTGCAATCGGTGGGAGCTTTCTAAATTAGGGAACACAAAGTACAGCGTTACACATCCTTGTTTTGTTCGATAAAGGTCACCCTATCTATTTTCTGGTCAGCAGCCATTGGTCATCAGCGGTCGCTTCGTGGCGAAAGGCTTCATCTAGATCCATGAATCGTGCTAGAACATCCATCGCATTTTCCCCGTCGACGAAATCACTCCGCTCCTGTTCGTCGCTGTTGCTTGGTAACAACAAGGAATCTACAATCTCCCCGGGCAATCCCATCGCATCCAACATGGTTCTCGGGGGAACGATCGTTCGGTTCCGAACGGCAACGGCTTGCACCATGACCTGCGCCAGGATCCGCTCGTCGCTCGGATTGCGAAAGGTCTGGGATATCCAGAAATGCTTCTCGTCGATCCCCCTGAGGAGGCTATGGATTTCAAAGGCGTTCCGGAGCGCGGCGATTTCCTTCCGAAAGCGGACCGCYGTGCTGGTTACGATAAAGTTGGTACGCGTCCGATACATAGCCTGGAGGGCACCCGTTTCGGCCGTCCATTCCCACCGTGCGTACTCRGCGTGCGTGAGGTAGGAGGCGTTGTTCATATGGCCGATGTAATCGAGATCCCAGAACCAATTGGCGCGGCAATTGTAGACATGGGCATTGATCGTGTTGTTGGTGTTGCTATCGATGGAACTGGCGTTTCCTTCGACGTTGCTGCCAACGCTGGTTTGTGCCGGGACAAAGCCAACAAAGTTAGACGCGACGGCTTTGTCTGCAGAATCAATGTTGCTGTTTGCTGAGGCAAGCCTTCGCCGCCGCCGAAGAATTCCACGTCCGATGGAAATTAGGGTGCGAGGGGTATGTATGATTGCCATATTGCTTATTGCAGTCTTAGCATCAATGTGCTTTGTGTTGCGTTTCTTTGTGTGCGTTGGATAAGAGTTGACGCTCTGTTCACCGAGAGAGGCCTGATTTTGCTCGTGCTACCCAACGAAGTCGCCGATTGCCGATAGTATTGAAAGTTGTTCGTAACGTGAAACAATGTCCTACAGGCCTAAGAAAAATAGAAAAATGGTGTCAGCAAAGCGGGGGACATGAAAGAAATTTCACGTCCTACGTACTTCCATTACGGTACGTACGTACTCATAATATCACGAGCTAGTACGAGGAACGAATCTAGGATAGGTTATGAGTAAACAAAAAGCGCTTTTTAAATATCTGGAGCTATCTACTACTCGTACTAGTAGCATCCTTTCTATTTGATAACAAAGGACCAATCAGAATAAGGAAGTCTGTTAGTCAGAAAGGGTTATTCTTGTTTCTCTACCTGGAGATGTGTATATTGCTGGGTTTTTTGCCAGGGAACCTTTTCCATCTTGTTGATTAGTACTCTGTGCACAAAAATGCACCACAAAACTCCATTTTCAACAACACTCCATTGAACTGGCCTGTCTAACCCTCCAGAAATAGCAATAAACAACACTTTCCATTCCACCCACCACCCACTGGAATAACTTCATTATCACAGGAACAGAGAAATTTGGAAGTCTCAGATTGATTGACTGAGTGGTGGTTGGTTTAGAAGAAAATATCTTTATTCAACAACTAGTAGCTAGCAGCAGCAAAAATATCTCCTACTATGAACAAATACTAGCAAAGAAGGAGCTGAACTGCATCCTTTTGAATGCCAATTAGGGACACAGAGTAGTATGATGGAAAGGAGAGAGCTACTAGAAAGCAGTAAGAAGAGTGTCTTTCCTTTATTGCCAGCAGTATCACTAAAGAGGAAAGAGTTTTCCCCATTATTCCTTTGGGGGTCTTTGAGGGTTCCAAGGTAGTAGTTGGAGCAGTTGCTGAAGTTTACGATTCCCCAGAAGCTAGCAGTACTTAGTAAGAAGCACCTTAGTGAGCACCCAGTAAGTGTTTTATTGAATAGAAATCTTTTCTTTGGAATGAATTTATATTTGGTGGTAGTGTTTGTACAGAAATTCAATTCAGCAGATCTGAATTCTGATCAAAAAGTGAACAAAAAGAGCTCAGAACCTTTGACAGAACAATTTCTTTATAAAGTGAGACAGGATGATGTTGCTGTTCTTGTTCTTTCTTGTCCTCTTTTTCTTCCTTGTTGTATTCAAGTACTAGTACTAGTTTTGTCCATTCTTGCTATCTACTACTATTCTTGTTGCTGACACTTTTTTGTTATTGGGACAAGATAGATTTCATGCTTTTATGCTTAGTCACAAGCGCTACAAGAACTGAAGAAGACTGAGCAACCAGCAATAAACCTGCTGTAACCAAGGTCATTTTCTACAATAACAGTAGAAGTACTACTACTAGGAGTGCTATTTCTAGTATTTGAAATGCAAATTACTAAGATGATATGTACTACTGGTAGTAGCAGTAATAGAAAGGATAATGTGTACTAGTAAGGGATTATCTTCCCTAGTACCACCACTACTACTCAGACATGACTCAGATTATTTCAATTCCCCCCTACCAAAATGAATGGTGGTGGTGGATGGAACAAATTAAAAGCTGTTTGTTGGGAAAGAAAAAATTGCAGATTTGCTTCTTGTTTGAGGCATGAGTGATGTATTCCAAAATAATTTTAAGTAGACTTTTTGGTTATTCTCCATCTCAGGAAGTAGATCTGGTGATAAAAAATAGGAGTGAATTAATGATCTCAATATTTGGCACATTAAATCATGATTCTTTGTGCATTGGACTGATCTTATTAATTAGTAATTTTTGTGCACTACCATTCCTAAATAGTGAGATGGAGTTGTTGTTATAGCCCTCCAAAGGGTACTAGTTTAAGTAATCACCTGTAGTAAGTTTCTCCACATTTTCCCATGGTTGACCACAAACTTTTCACAACATCTTCAACAACACCATCAGATTTATTTCATTCATAGGTTTCAACCCCTAATTCCTGGTGAGCCTTCAAGAGCTTCTCTGTAGCATAAGTTGAATAATTAAAATGGTGAATGTGTGCTCTACTTTTTCATACTAGTGAGACAAGCAGTTCATTCTTTCATTCAGCAAGTCCAAGAGATGTAATTAGATTTGTAATTTAAAGATTTTCCTCTATAATGATTATAAACAGCTTCAGACTGTGTTTTGWTGCAGAATTACTAGTGRTAGTAATGTTGTTGGTATCTTTGCTGTTGCAAAAAAATCTACAGAGATTAGAATGTGACATGTTATTCTCTGTTACAACACCTGCTCCTTCTACTCCTGGTTTGTTTATTKTGTTTATTGCTGGCAAAATTGCAATATTGGTGGTGAATTCAGCACTGCAACAAAAAAGTATTGTTACCAAATAGTTTTTCTTCAGAAAATACTTGTGTTAGAAACATGTTGGAACAATAGCCCATCTATTGGTGACCACTAAATAAGAAGACTAAGAATAAGTTCCACTTTATTACTAAAAGAGAATTGACATTCATTCCATATTACTACTTGTCAAGAGACAACAAGAAAGACTCATTTTGTATGGAGATAGTAGGAATTCAGTATTAATATTGTAGTAGTCTTTTTCTTGGGTCAGTGTTAGAAAAAATTTGATTAATATAAGCAATGTTGGGGACAAGAAACTTTGTTGACATTGCAAAAGTGGTATGGTACTTTGAAAGTTATGAGTTATGACAAAAGATTAGGCTACTACTAGTACTACTACTGTCATAAACATACATGATTATTGAAAACTGTGTTTGCAACTAAAACTCACTTTCTAAGCTTGTTGAGAAGTAACAAGTTGTTATAATTTGGATAACACAAATTGCTGTTTTGATGGTGGAGAGTAAAGA
>CAACVS010000519.1:0-17718 GCA_900660405.1 Pseudo-nitzschia multistriata
TGGAGGAAACGCGACCATCACAACAAAAATAGAAAGGGTTTGGCACGTGATTTTTTAAAAAGGGGGTGAGTATTCTCGAAAAAAACGTCGTGAGAGCGTGCGAGAGGGTGCGATCACTTTTTGTGACGTACTAATGTGGTGGTACTACCAGCCCTATATCAGTACATCAAACAACTAACAACAAACAGCAATAACATCCAAGAAATACTTACTACTTGACTCTCAACTGTATGAGAGATGTGCATATGAAGTTTGAAAATCAGAGAGTGATTGGAAGTGTTCCTGTGCATGAGGTCTTTCAGGTACACTTTATGCAGAGTTATGCAGTAAAAATGAGATGAAAAAAAAATCTTTGTGGGAAATTTTTCTTATTGGTACCAAGGATGGAATATCGATTTCGACGCGTTGCGCACCCCTCCTAAATTATGACCCCTGATTGTGACCCAGTTCAAACGGACATGGCCGTTTTGAACCCTAACCCTATGTGTGGCTCGATCGCGTTCCAAACGTGTCGCAAGTGTCATCATCATGGTTCAATTGTGAGCCTAAATCACGAGTAGATAGTGAATAAGCTCACTCTTTATTGTAAACCACGTATTCATGTACACTAAGGAGCCTACCAATATGTGTTCATTCCCACTTGCGCCGTAAAAAAACCGGCGTTTAACGTCACTACGAGAGCGACTTTGGCAAAATAATTCGGCGGATTCGCCCATCTGTGCACAACACACTTTCCTTACACACTGTGGAATACACTTCTTTTATAGTTGGTGTTCTGCTCGTGCAGTAGTTTTTGGTGTCCTGCCGGTGGTGTGCTTTGCTCAGTGTGGTCGTCAAATGTCGATCAACAAAAAAAGTAAAAAAATCAGGTTTTGCAGTTTTTGAGACGGAAACTCATCTAATTGTCACACAAATCGGTCCTTTTCACTTTTCTTCTCGTTCCTTCGGAACCATTCATAAATGCTTCTTCGTCAAACAAACAATAAACCAAGTAAGTCAATCCACCACTAAGTCAATAAAGTATCCCAAGCAATACTTCGAAACTACAATGCCAGGAAACAACAACGACCTCGGTTCGATGCCCGAAGAGGACGCAGCAAAGGCGACCATTCCTCTAGCCTTATTCCTCAAGCTGGGTGATGCAACGACTCCTGGAACGGATGAGCGCAATATGCTTTTCATGGAAGCCCACATTGGGTTTTTTGCCTTTAACTTCTTCAACGTCTTGTACATTCTGGTCGTGCAGGGCATCATCGAAAGAGAACTCCAGAGAAACAAAATCCTCAAGATCACCCTGGGCGCCTGTTTGTGCCAGCTCATGAGCTGCATCTGCAGCATCCACCGGTACAACACCAACGACGAGTTTTCAGCGGATGGACCCTTTGCCCACATCAGCATCGCGACGGGCCTCGTAGCATACACCTTTGGCAACAGCGCCTGCGTCTTGATCGGCCTGAATTCCAACGCGCGCGAAAGCATCGAAAACTTTGCCGGGCTCGGCATTGCCCTCCATTATTCGGTGCTCGGGGTTGGTTGCTGCTTCTTGACCGCCGTCTATTGCTTTCTGCAGGGATACATCCACTGGGATCCCGATCCAACCAAACTGCAAAACTTTCAACCCTTTCGCAAATTCATTGGTGTTTCAACGATGTTCCAACTCTTGGCAATGGCACGGTGTCTGTACAAGTACGAGTATTCTGGCGTGTCCAATGAAAGGATCGACTTCTACCCAAACGACCCCGCGAGACGATCCAGAGGATCCGTGGTCCGGATGTTTCAAACCTGCATCTTCTTTGACCTTGTTGCACTCGGTCTAGCTGGCACCGGAATTCCTGTCGTTCAATATCCTGCTACTGGTTCGACCTTCTCCGTATTGACCTTGTGCAGCACCTTCGTCGGCCGCATGAACTTTACCCGAGCCCCTGAATCTACGGAAGGCGGGGACGGGACTCTGGGCATGCTTCTTGCGAGTGATACCGGCTATGGAACTCCTAACCCCCGTAATGTTGATACTGCGGAGGACATCGAAGCCGGCGCAGACGCAGACTCCAGCACCGTCAGCGAAGAATCCCGGAACGGATTTGTGATCTTTCGTAAACAGCGAACTCCTTGACGGAGGAGGAGCGGTTTCGGTCAGATAGTAGAAGTACCGTACAGTTGTTGTCGACATGAACGTGTGTTACTCTTTTTTACATTTACAATAAATTATATAATACAAGTTCTATGGTACTCTGCGATCGCCAACCACAACTCCACTGCCACTGCTCCTGATTCAGCACGCGTTTCCACACTTTGCAGAACTTCTTGTTGCAGCTGCTGCTTGTTGTTTCCATCCTTTCTGCCAGCACCAATCAACCCCATCCTCTCCATGATCCGCGACGTCAATTGTCGTGGTGCTGATGCGGATTCCTGTAGCGTTCCTTCCCCTCCAGTGGCCGGCTTGGTGTTGTTGTTGTTGTTATTGCTCATTTCAGAGCCAAAATACAGCAAAAACTGCTTTTTCTTTCAAAATACTCGGTCGATTGCAACGATACTTCCGGATCAAGTCTACTTTGATGTATTAAGGAGGTGTCGGACACTAGTTGTCTGTGTTATCGAGGGGAAGACAGTTTCTTTTTTGTTTCAGTATGGAGTTCGTCGTTGCTGTTTTTCGTCGATATTTTAGCTGTAGCTTAGGACTCCTGTTTCTTGTAAATCACTAGGTCGATCGATCCGATACTTCCGTATCCTTGAGCCCTTAACGTAAGGATTGAAAAACTTGTCTTGTGAGCGCGATTGGTTGGGTATTGATAAAGATCTGGAGGAGTGACAGTTTGCTTTGTTGAGGTTGATTAAATGAGAATATTTTATATTTTTCGTGCGCTCAGAAATCAACAAGCCGGACCGGTACGAGTACTTTAAACGAGAACTGGGTCTTTCAGCATGAAAATACTACGAGTTTCATAATAATTGCACATCGTCTTGCGCAGCGCGCAAGTGCTCGCAAGCTAAGACTTGAAGCGTTAAAACAAAGTTATCAACTTTGAATCAAAGTTGTCAACTTTCAGCCAAAGTTGCGAACTATTATACGTAGGTGTAAGTAGGATTAGTACTAGCCCCGTTAGGGGCACACCGGCAGGTCAGCTGCTGCTGATCCAGCTGATCAGCAAGCTGCTCAGCGAGGAGCAAAATGGATACTTTGGATAGATCCTACTACAAAGCTGTGTAGAAAATCCTGTAGAAAATTGTGGATCAAGGGGTTCCCTTGCCATTTTGCTTAAAATTGAAGGGTTTTGATTCCTCCTTCAAATATGTGCTGCTGTGTCCTACTACTGTGGTTGAACTAAACTTCCCTCCAGCGTGCTGATCCAGCACGCTATATTCAGCACGCTTTACAAATGTTCTTTTCATTCTATTCCTGAATCTCCACTGGATATGCTTCTTCCTCGTGTACTTCACACTACTGGTGGTGATATCTTCTTCCTGACTGATCCTATTGGGGAACCAGTACTATGAATTGCTTCAAAGAACATATTTACACCATGCAAAAATCTTGGCCACCACAAGTCACCATGCGGATCCTACATAGCTCAGTTGAATGCATGATTGCTATCCAAAGCAGATTCCATCTGCTCAGCCATTCACCGGTGTTCCCCCAACAGACCTACAGCACGAATGCTTTATGAAACAGTCTTGCATCCTGCCATTGAGTATCCCCTGCCCCAGTCCTTTCTGTCTTCCGCCCAACTGCTCAAGTTGGAAAGGAAATACTTTCCACACATTCTCTCACTCTGTGGCTATGCGGGAACTACCGCCAGAGCACTACTCTACGCACCACCAGTGTCTGCAGGAGGAGCAGGTTTCATACCACTGGAGGTCATCACTGGCAGAATCTATGTCACCCATTTCTTGAAACATTGGAGATCCAGTGATATTGCTGGGAAACTTCTTAGGACTGTACTATGGTGGTTTCAATTGTTCTCAGGCCTCTCCAAACATGTCCTTGAAGTTCCCTCCATTGCAATACCATACGTCCCTGGCAAATTTTTGCATCATGTTTGGCAATATCTGACTACTACTATACAGGGCACCATCACTGTTGACACCACAGGGCTGGTGCCACCTCTCTGGCGTGGCGATCACACAATTATGGACCTTGCCCTTGCCAGCATCCCTCAGATTGCCACTACGATCTCAAAAGGCCATCTTCGCACGCTCCACAGGATCAATTCAGTCCGCATATATCTGAAGATCCAATGGATTAGCAAACTGTACCATCCTACCACTGCATATCCCTATCAGCCCAAGCCTGACAGACCAAGTTGGAATGCCTTTCACAAACTACTTCGCCGCATCTCCAGCGGTTCTGTCCCTGACAGGATTCTGACCAAAGCTTACGGCCTTGGCGACTGGTATCCTCATCATACTAGCCATGCCATATGGACTGCTTATTTGTCTAATGATCATTGACTATGGTGGACTTCACCATGCCCAGGCAAATGACAGTCCCATCCTGTTGTACTAACCCAAATTGGACCCCCACGACCATCAAGTGTCTCTGGTAAACACCCTCCTGGCCAACATGTCCTGGTTCTCACTTGGACATCCCAAACAGATAGCTTTCAATGTGATCCTACCAGCGCATGTCAAGTTCGAACTACCTGCAGCAGGCCCCTCCATGGAAGACCTAAGACATGGTCTGCAATTCTATGCTGCCTTGCTCCATGGCAACTCCAACTCCACAAACTGGTCCAGTTTGAGATCAGCTTCTCTCAAACTTTAGATGTACTGGCTACCGGAATACCCCTTCTCATGGTTTCAGATGGGTCTGGTAAAGATGGTTGCATGTCCTTTGGTTGGTTACTAGCTACCACAACTGGGGATAGGATTGCTCACGGCCATGCTTTGGCAATGAGAGCTCGCTTCACGCGGAAGCCACTGGATTGTTATCAGCTACCCTTTTTGTCACTATACTTGTCTTGCACCTTCACCAAGGGTATCATGAACTGAAGCCTTGTCTCCATTCCAAATATGGAATGAAATCACAATCTCAACTTGATGATAACAGTACACAGTCTGAAGCCAGTACTGACAAGATATGCTCATTACACACCTTAGAAAATAACTTGACCAATTTGGKCAAGTTATTTTCTGAGGGAGATCATACAGAGACACATCCAACCTCCCCATGCCTATCCCCAGCATTGTCCCCTCAAAATCACAGAAAAGGTAGAAATTTCCAAATTGATTCTCAATTAGGCAATGAATTGGAAAATTTCTCWACTTTTATCAGCAAGCTGAATGACATGCATCTCCAGGACCAACATCATCATCTTTCACCTTCACTCTCTTCTGATACAAGTATTTCAAGTTCATCTTCCTCTACTAGCACCACAGCACTTTGTCCAACGCAGGTTACACTTTTCAGTGACAGCAAGGCGCTCGTGACTAGACTCCACTCCAGAAGTGAATACAAAGAAGTCTATGCCAATGCTACTCTAGCACCAGAATTTGACTTGATTGAACAGATCTTTCAAACCATCCAGTCTCCACACATCACTTGCTCCTTCTCTTGGGTGAAAGGTCACCAAGATGACAATGTTGCTTTTGATCAACTTCCTCTGCCAGCCCAACTGAATGTGGAAGCTGATAGTTACGCTGGGGATTTTCATGCTCAGATGATTGAACCAAATTTCAACACACCAGTTTTACCTTCCTGTCCAGCAGTGCTTCAGGTCCAATCACGCTCTGTCACCAGCCAATATAAGAGAGCTCTCACAGATTTGTGTCTGCTCCCCCAATATCACACATACTTGGCAGAGAGGAACCAGTGGACTCCACAGGTTCTTGCCAATATTGCATGGAAGTCCCTGAGCATTGCCATAAACCGCATCTCCAGGAATGTCTTGGTCACTAAATGTTGCAACAATATTCTGCCCACTGCCACTGTTCTCAAAAGGTGGAACTATCAAACCCATGATACCTGCTGTCTATGCCAGATGCCTGAAGATTGTGAGCATCTTTTTTGATGTTCACATCCATCACGACTCAGATGGCGAAGGCAGACCATTACATCTCTCCAACAACGGATGTCCACACTTGGCTTCCAGCCAATTGCTATTGATACTCTTGCTACTTGTCTTACCAAATGCCTAGACACTGGCGCAGTTTCTCCAGAGAAGAATCCTACATCCCTCCATCCAGTTATCCATTTTCAGAGCGAGATTGGGTGGCACCATGTGTTTGCCAGCCATATTTCACTTCAGTGGTTTACTGTTCTTGATCTTCATTCTGGCTCCTATTCCCTGCTCATGTTGGGGGGTTATCTTGTGGAATTCTTTCTTACCTCTTATATATCATTATGGGAACAGCAAAACAAAGACCTCCATGGCTACACGCTTTCCCAGAAACAAGAGAAGCATCAACAGAGAGTGGTGAAGAAAATTCAAACCTTATTTGCATTGAAATATCAGACATGTCCTTCCCACGCCCACCTATTTCCAGCAGATATGGAGGCCTTCTTACTGAAGACTCCTACCTCCATGCTCTCATATTACCATCGAGTCTATGAGAAAATGATTTTGGCGAGCGTCTCCCAAGCTACAAGTGCTTTGGTCTCCAACACCCGCCCAATTACCCAGTACTTTACATCAWTGCCACATAGTAAGCAACCACCAGAGAGCATCACACAAGATTTACTGGTCTGTGACGCCTACTCCAAAAAGAAGCGACACAAACAGCCTGTCGTGCCAGAGACTTCTTTGGCTCCTCCTGTCCATTCTTCCACTTTACTTCAAACCAAGCTCAGTCAATACTTTTAATTCCAGTGAAACAAACCCCTGGTTGCACTTCCACTAACACTCCTTGGAGGGAAGTGCCGCCCCTCATAGCAGCTAGGAGCATTCTTTCTAATGAAAGCTATGGTTCTGGCCATATAGTGCCTCTTCTAGTTCACAATGTCCAAGAGATGCTTCTTAGGGTATAATTTTTGTTTGTCGCGACCATTATTTGTGCATGTTTTTAACATGCACAGCAAAAACTACACCCTGTTATTCCTTTGCTATTGCGTCCCCACTGTTGACCACTTTAACAGACAGTACCGTTTTTATTTTTCTTCGTGATATTGAAAAAAATAATTCATTTGTGCATGTCGCGCGCACCAAATATAATTCCATTAATGAATGAAAATTTTCCAAGACCCGTAACAAAATAATGTTTTGGCACAATCACATCGTGACACCCAAAAAAGACTCAATTGTCAACATTTTTACTATTGTCATCAATTCCTTTCTCCAGTTTCTTAGAATATATTTTCAAAATGTAAATTCTCACATACAGAATATTACTCCCMATCCTTTTTTTGTATTCTGGACTACTGCTCTATACTACTGGTAGAATAAATAGATTCTCAAAATATGTAATATATACTACTATTGATTTTCAATTTTATTCTAGATCATCCTCTTCCTTTTCTGTTTCTTCTCCATCTGATGATCCTGCTGGTATATCACCCAAACCATCCTTGAGCAGAGAAGCTCTCCTCAGTGCTGGATCAATATAGCTACTCTGCTTTTTCCTTTTTGGTCTATTATTACTAATACCAGTAGTATTGCTGCTACTACGTTTCTTGTAATTACCGCTCTCCTTCATGAACTTTTCTCTCATCTTTGTCTCTAACTCCTTCCCTGTAGTATTATCCTCACATAGTTTTGCTACTTTTTCACATAATTCATTAAACAAGTCCTTTCCTTCCTCCATCCAACTGTCCCTATTGCCACTCTCAGCATCACAATACCTTTTCTTCCTACAGCAGATCTCAGGATTTATCTTCCTCTGCTTCTGGTTCTCCCAAACATGGTGTTCATTGAAGATCAATATTAAAGCAAATGCCTCATCAGTGACTGAGAAGATCTCAYTGAGCAAATCTTTGTCTTTCCTTTGCTTGAAGTTACTTTTTGTTGGATTGACGGCAGACAAGATTCTGGTCACAAAATAATAGAATTCTTCATTCTCAGCATCCTTGTATTTCCTGTAGTCAGGATTTATACTCCCCCAGCCACTGTAGTCTGGGTCTTCAACCACTCCAACAGTACCTGGGAAGGAGGCTGGCACTCTGTTCTTATCATAATCAGCTGTGTTCAGGTAACAAATCATAGGAAGTAACAAAAAACTTGCTTCAGTGGGGAAAAAATAGCACAGAAAGGAAACCAAAAAGGCAACTTACAAAGCCAGTTTTTCTGAGCCAAGGTTTGTGAATTATGTCTCGATGTCCCAAGTATGGTGACTACCTTCTTCTTAAAAAACTCACAGAAAGCTTCTGGGGTGATATCTTTTGGAACATTGACCCTCTCCATATCCACTGCCTTCTTCATGATGTGAGCAGTAACTCCGTTATTGACAGGTTGGATCATTGATCCTCTCCATATCCACTGCCTTCTTCATGATGTGAGCAGTAACTCTGTTGTTGACAGGAAACTTCACCTTGTCGTACCAGTATTTTTTTACAAAACTTTTCAATTCTTGCCCTTCCACAACATCACACATATTATTCAAAACTTTAATGTCTCTTTTTGAAAGGATGACTGACTSGTTGCTACTAAGATAACTTACTTTCTCGGGTTCTTCTTTGTTGTAGGTCAATTCTTCTAGTACTGGAGGCTTCTGTTGTTTTTGTKGTCCACTGTGCTGCTCTTGTTTTACAAGCTGCCCCTTCATTATTTGCTGCATCATCTGAAGCATCATTTGTTGGATGGGAAGAGTAGCTGGAATACCATCACTCTGTTCCATTAACAAAATGAAACAAGACTTTGAATACTCTATCAGCCCCACCGACCACCGTGTGCGCCTCACCCTATGGCTTCAGCGCCCAATGACCCCTGATTCACCTGACTGAGTTATTTGGAACTTCAAATGCTCTCTGATGGACACTCTCCAGGAGCAGCGCATCTGGATCGTTAGACATACTGTGATTATGAACTCAGTTCAAACTACCAAAGTTGCGTGGTTCAGTGGTAACCACCATCCTGAGGCTATCTCCCAGCCTATTCTCCAAAAGAAATTCAATGCATTAATCCAAACCTATCTCCACAAGAATAGAAAGGAATTGGTATCTCAAGTTGCTGCTAAAACACCAGCCCTTTCCAAATGGGATGGCACTATTCCTGAGGTCATGGTGACCACTGTGTGTCCCTTGTGGAAGGGCCTAGTGAACGGTACACGACAAATCTATCAAAACCGGGCTACTGGAGTAGTTTGCCCATCATTGCACAAGGCTCTAGTCCGCTACATTTTTGGTAAACTGAGCGATAGTTCGCACCCTGACTTCACTTGCATGGTCAACACAACCTGGGCGTTTCCCAAACACCCTAGTATGTATCAGCACTTTGCTACTGCAATCTATGAACAACAAGCCTATCTACGATCTCATCGTATCAATGTCATTCATGCCCTTGATCCCACTGCACTTGGTCATATTGAAAAACAATTACTCCAATTGCAAGGTGTAGTTAGCATTCATCCCACCTACACAACTGAATCTCAAGGAGAATGGAAGCTTCAGACCAATAATTTGCCTCCAGCTAGCTCTGCCCAGATGGATATTCTCCTTCAGACTGTTCCAAAAAGCAACCCTGCTAAATTTCACACTAAGCCACATACATCATTGGTCATTGGCAGTCCCTCCTCAATTCCAGGATCCATGGCCTGGCTTTCACGTCCTCCAAGCTCAGTCTTGACATCCCCTATGTCTTCCCCTCCCAGGACACCTCCTCCAAATGCTTGGACACAGAAGCCTACCTTTGTTACTCCTTCAACACAATCAACACCAACACTGTCTACTCTGACTCAAAACTTGGAGTGGTCTCTTAAGCTTGAGGCCTTGGAAACTGTAGCCAACCACAAATCATTTTTGGCCCTGCAGCAGAAGCCCAGTTCCCAACTTGATGATGACCCCCTCCTCTGCACTCTTCGGAATATACCACATCCTGACACCCTCCCCCACACAGATTGCCTTCAGTGGAGCAACGCCCGCTCATTCCTGTCTTCACAATGAAAGGAATCAAGCTGCACAGTAACATATGCATCTTCCAATAGACTGGATTCTTTCTTTTGTATGTTACTGGGCGATTCACCCATTGCTGTACAAAGTTAGCAATGTTTTCTTTTAGTTTCAGGATATCTTCAATGCCCTGCTTGTCCTGACCTTTCAAAGCAGTCAAAATCTGCAAGAGAAGCTTGGCCGACAATTGCCACCAATTCATAATCTCAAGCACAGCAGGATCGTCATTGCTTCCATTGATTACAATGTTATAAACTTCCTCATTATGTTGCAGTGTCTTGATCCCTCGAGCATTTGTCAATTTGTACTGGCCATGGTTCTTATTGAAATCACCTGAGAAGGTCTTTATAGCTTTCATGAAAAGATAGACAGTCTTTGTAAAATTCTTCTTCTTACTTCTCTCTAAAGCGTTTAGCAGAGACCTCAACTCGTCAGCTCCATTGAGTTTCCTGGAAGTTTCATAGTAACCAAGTTCTTGACCTACTTCATCTCTTTTCATGACTGCATTTGTGTAAGCTTCATAACATTTGTCAACAGCTTCATCATCTGCTGCACGTAGTTCCTTAAATGCAGACTTCACTAAAGTATCTTCCTGCTTGAATCCATTCTGCGCATGCTTGAATGCGAAGGAGCTTGCACGAGATGCCATGACCTCAATGAAAGCTTTCGCTTTTGTTGTTTGGTCCTTGACAAAGTCTGGTTGAGATTCTAGTCCTAACTCGCTTTCTGCAGCTGAATGACAGTTTCTTCTGTCAAGTGAGTCATTAGACCTTGCGACACATGCGTCCGATCACCAGTATGAAGAGATAGAAGGTCATCTTCAATATGCAGTAATGGCTTGTGGATGACACTATACACCTGCTTCTTCAACCTGAGAGGTGGATCGCCAGTTATCTGACCAATAAGGGCCGTATAATGATAATAGGATTCATTTTGACTGTATTTGCCAGTTCTTCCCCTGTAATCTTTTGTTGGTACTGCTATTGCATTAGAGTTGGTGCTGCTTTTGTCCTCTGTAGTACAATCTCCTACCCAAGCTGGTGCAACTCCTTCACGCAGCGGCCAATGGCACTTGGGACAGGGGTAGGGCGTAGACTGTAGTGCACATTTTGCCATCTTTGCATGGTACCCCTATTAGTTGCAGGCAATCTGCCATTGAATTATTTAGATCAATATCCTTTGTATGCACACCATTGTTGAATTTAAATGAGAATATTTCTTCCATCGTTGTTGCAATTTGCACTCTGCAACCAATAAAGTGGTCTTCTAACTGAAGCAATTGTAGGTTTAAATGCAGCTCGCGTTTGCCATTGTCTGTCACAAAGAGTAGGTCCTCGCTGATTGAGGCGTCATCAGCAGTGACCCGTCCATATGCTCGTGATTTCAATTGGGGCATTTGAGTGTGTGGTATACCAACATACTCAATGCCACCAATAGTACACGCTATCTTCATCAATGATAACTCTTGTCTCTTCACCCCAATGAATCGCAGCAAGATACATTTCACATCTTGCGGAGCCGCAGATCTATCATCCTCTAAGAAGAACTGGATTCGTATCATAAAAAGCTGTTGGTTAACAAGTTGCTCAAGGATAGCTTTTCGAGTAGAGGAATACACTGTTTTCTCTAGGTTTGAGTATGTTTCTGATGCTCCTTCCACAACACCAATTGGAATAGAGTAGAGTCCATGATTCCCTTCACAACGATTTGCAAGAGCAATCATCATGATCAAGTCTCCCCCCCACAATCAGCTCCAAAGTGAAAGATTACCTTGTTCTCATATGTTGAGAATGCAAGTGAGTCTTCCATCTCTCCCTCCATTATACAACTGGATACAAGCCTTTCAATTAGTAAAGGTACATTTTCAATAAAATAGTAAACGCAACTTTCAACATCTTCTTTCGTCACGTGACACTCAACATATTCAAATTTTGAAGGAACTGCGCTAACACGCTCAAGCAGACCAATCTTCTTCCTCAGCTGTCCCTCAAATACCTTCTTATCTGATACCAGCATTTTCTTCTTCTTGAGCAGGGTCAGGACATCTTTTGTAATTGAAGTTATAACTGATGTTGATACATTCCATCCAGACCGATTCCGAATTTCAAGCACTTCCAATGATGAAATTTCCCCTTCCAGTTCATTGCACACAGTCACATCAAAGTTGCTTTCAATAGCCTTTGCAAGCACAGCCTTCTGCAGATCTTCATCACTTGCAGCACTGCTTACTGTACTCTTGATAAAATCTATCACACTCCTAGATGCATGCAGCACATACTTTTTACGGCTTTTTCCACGTGTAGTTGCGCCTACTGACCGTGAGGGGAGCAGATAGATCCTTTTATCTAACAAGTTGCCGTCATGATCAGCTCTCAGTGAAACAAACTCAAGCGCTCTTTTTTCAACGTCTTCATTGTTTTGACAAGTGCTAATAGCATCCATAAAGTGTCTGCACTCTTGTGAGATCTTGGGTGAGATTCGATTTGTTTGCTTGGGTGTCTTTTGGTGGTGCTGAGGATGGTGAAAGACAGCAGGTATAAATAGAGCTCTTTGAAGAACCGGAGATAACACTGGAGTTGGGGCAAGGCAAACTCTCTTCTTAACTTGCATTCCTGGAGTTTCCTGTGAAGAAGCACTCTGCTGCAAGAAAGTTGGTGGCGATGAAGTTTCAAATCTTTGTTTGGAATTTGGTGGTGTCGATTGTAATTTTCCCACTGTATCTACTACTACAAGTGGGGTGTCAGCAGATGATGTTAAATTGTCGACAGTCAATGGTGAAGTCCTATTGTCCTCTTTTTCGTCTGAAAATGACACTGATACGGGAACAATACTTGGAGACAAAATGGAGTCTTGTATAGAAGTTGATAAATCATTAGACGCCAAAGCTGTTGGAGCTGTTGCACTACTCTTTAGTCCCGGTGATGGCTTTCTCGCACTGTCCCTTGGTGATTAAGGTGGAAGAATATTCCAAACTCAGTCCCTGGAAATCAATTTGAGTCATTGAATGTCATTCTTCTTTGATCCTTTCTTTCCAAGTGCAAAACACAATAAAGTACCACTGTTCCCACAGAATCCTTGAATAATAGTGTGAAGAATAACAACTAATTTACATCGATTGATATATTGCCTCAATTCTTAACTTTCATGGTGAAACAAAAGGATGCGTAACCATCCAGGTCCAGAAGTTGAATTCTGCCCTGCAAGAAAAGCCTCAAGAGGGCAGACTGTATTCTTTGGTGACCATACAAAATTGCTGCATTCTTCAATGGAAGAAAGAAACTTGGCAAACATCTTATCTGTAATGTAAAACTCCTTGTGTTTGTTGTTATCTACTACAAGTCGAATACATGCCGAAAATTGCTCTTGGGAATTCTCTATTCAGGAATCGAATACACTTCATTTTACAATGTTCCTTTTGTCCAGATCTTCCCACACTGCTTTTGAATACATTATCTGTCCGGCCAATAAAGAAATAATATATCAAGCACAGTGGCGGCACTAATGTCGAAGCGGAATCTGTTTCCTGACCTAGTAGGTCACGCATCCAATTCTCCTCAAGATTCTTGTAATTATTCATCCACATCAGAATTGGAAGTTTTGATGGATTTTTTGCCTTCAAAGAGTACGTCTGCAGCAGCGCATCACGCAGTTTGTTCTTGGAAGAAGGGGGTGTTATATTGAAAAGATTTCTCTTCTTCTTCTTCTTGTAATTCTTCTTCTTGAATGGAGAGAAAAGCATGGCAAAGAGGTAGATTCAGGCTGATGCACGGCAACATGTTGTTGCTTTCAAAACTGAGGCCTTTAGCAACAGGGAAGGACGCCTTCCGCAACAAAGCGGTGACTGTGCCTCATCCTAGTATTGGCAGGATGCGACTCTGTTCTATTCCATCTTCACCAAAGTCCTGCGCTGGGCAGTCCTTGGAAACATCCTACTCAGAATCTTCTGTGAAATCAAATAATACATGAAATAATAAAAGATGTGAAGAAAATTAGCTCATTTCAACGGAGAGGAATCAGAGTATTTTCTAAAAAGAGGAGTTCTCAGTATTATTTCTACGTTAAAGTACGTAGCAGTCACAGTTGAAATTTTTAGTCACTCTTAATTTGAATCATTCCTGCCACCACTATTTTAGGCGGATGGCGATCTCACAAATAAGATCAGTGCACCTCGGAGTTGTGACATTATCATGTGTCCCGGACCGTATCCTAGCATCAATCAAAGTAGGATACTGGTGTAATGCAATTGACCAACTACTAAATCTTACTTTCAAGAACTCCTTTATGCTAACAAGTGTGCACCTCTGTTAATACTTCCAGTAACAGACTTGCTGGGATAACGCGGGCTCGTACTCAATGTCTTTGTCATTAGCAACAGAAACATTAAGACCATGCTGAGCAGTCCGCGTCGCCAATCCACCATAAGAAACAGTACTCTTGTTTTCAACAGTATCTTTGTCACTACCTGCTTTGCTGTCTTCCAAGAGATTGACTGAAGTTTCATCATCATCCTGATCTGGATGGTCGATTCCCTCTTCAACTGGCTGAGAGGACACATTCTTTCTTTCGCCTTTATCTCCTCCTCCCAGCACCTTGTTTTTGGGTTTGTCAGAATCATTGAAGGGAGGGCTATTGGGCTCGTTCAGTTCCTTACTACTAGTAGAAATAGGACAGTCCATGTATCTTGTCAACCCAATGATATCTCTTGCAATCAGTTCACCAGTGAAGTTACTCAAGACAATCTTGATATTTCCATTTCCGACATCAACAAATTCTGGGATTGAGTTAGTATTCATATTGACGTTCACTTTCTTTTTCATGATTCTTGAATTATGGTTTAAAGTCTGGCGGAGGAACATGGAATATAAATCAAATGAGTGCAGCATTTGAACAAGTCAAATTTTTGTTCGTAGCTGACGCCTGCCAGCTCTTCAAATTTTGAAGTGAATCAAAATCTCGAACTATTTGTTTTGAGTGTTTCAGTCTTAACTCTTTTCCAAAAGACACGGCATAATTTTGATATCACAAACATCAAAAGGAACCCTTCAACTATCATGACATTTGCCAACATTGAGACGTTTTATTGTGACATGTGTTTCTGAGACCTTTTAGATGGCGCAAGACCCACACGTTTTGCTGAAGAAGCTTTTCTTTGTGTTGACACCGAAAGCATCCTAAGGATATTTGATGGCCAAGGGTTGAGCTATTGGATCTTCATTACAGATCCATTGCCGCAAGAGCTGTTGTTTATGATTGATCTGAAAGCCACTGCATGCTCTTTTGACTTCAGGCAGGTGGCTAGTGCAAATGGAAACCATTTGTTTGGAAGGATGAGGATCACTGGAGATTTTGGTTCCAGTGTGGAGAGGCTGATCTTCAAGTTTTCAATAAATGAATAAAATAAAATTGGGCCTTTGATCTGCTCCTTTGTTTCGGCTGGGGGAGTATAGTGGATGGCATGAGGATGCCTGTCCTCCTTATCCATCTTTATTATTGCTAATGACATTGCCTGCCCGTCTTGGTAGTACAGGGCTGCCGTCACTGCCCATGACGTTGTATTCACTATTGAGTGTAATTGTGGGTTCAATGACGCATGCCATCACTGCCAATGACAATAAGGTCAGTCCTGAGCGAAGGATAGTTGAACTCAGTGTGGTAAACTAGCATCATCAACGACGGCTGTTACCCGCATTTGCTACTCTTGAGGATGCTTGTTATTGCTGTTGCATCCAAAACAAGAATTAAATAATTAGAACTAAATATAAATTAGATAAATTCTTATTTGAACTAAGGTTTTGACTCCTTCTTGTCCTTTTTACTGAACATGAGATCATGATATTCATCTGGATTCTTAGTGCAGTGGTACCCTTTTCCGGTCTTATTGAACATGTCTTTGCCTACACGAACTAGTAGACAGCCCATTCCCTCACCTTTGAGTCTTCTGGGCAGAGAAAAATAAAATAAGGCCCAGCAGGTCTTCTGGTTCTGCTATTTTGAGAACAGTGTGGCTTCTGCACCATCTCATCATACGTAAACATAAAGTGCTGCAATTTGGGCTTCTCATCACGATCAATTTGATTTTCCCATGTACTGCAATACTGCAATTTGCTAATGTGCTTTGAAGCTACAGTGAACTTAGCTCAAACAGTACGATCCTTCACACAGTTCACTGAAGTTGGCCTTGTTTCTACTTTTCTTCTTTTGTTCGAGTTCTTCCTCTTGGTGGGAGTCTCTTCCTCTGCAGTCGCTCTTGCTGTTTCCTCCTCCTGCGCCTTTGGTTTATCTGTTGTTGTAGCTGGTTCCAACTGTGCTTTGTTGTTCTTTCTCTTGTTTCCACCACTTCTTGTGGGCAAGGGATGTTTGATCCTCCTCTTGGTCCGCAACCCATAGTTGTGTTGATGTCCTTTTCTATTGAGGGTACGAGTAAGACTATCAAGCGCTTCAAGCTTGCCTGCTGCCTTCACTGCTCTTCTTATTTGAGTACCAAGCTCTGTTGCTTTTTTAATCAGATCCTTTTTTGAAGGAGCTCTTTCTTTCAACAAAGAAGCTCTCTTCCTTTCTTTTGCTGCAGCCTCTTGCCTTGCCTTGATCCGGCTGGATGCTCTCACCAGCGGGGCCACAGATATGATTCCCTGCTCTTCCTCTTTGTCTTTGTCTTCGTAGACTGTCTCCACTTGCACAGTTGCTGTTGGCTTCCCTCCTTCTTTCTTCTTGAATATCCCCTGCTCTTCCTCTTCGTCTTCATCCTTGTCTTCTTGCACTGTTTCAACTGCTGTTGTCTTCCCTCCTTTCTTCTTCTTGACAACATGGTGACTCTCCTCCGTGTCAGTAGTATCTTTACTATCTCCACCAGTAGACTTTACTTCATCCTCATCGCTATCATCCTCATTGCCATCAACACCATTGAAATAATCTGTTACTTGTTGTTCCATCTCCTTTTCTTCAGCTGCAGCATAGTAAGCTGCAGCGGCAGCGGCGGCAGCATTAGTGGCAGCAGCACCTTGAAAATGTGCAGGAACATCATCATCGGTGCTTTAATTTACTGGTCTATCCTTTAGGCCTAGTAGGTCTATAGCAACATGTCTCTCGGTGTTGTTGCTGTCATCTAGAGGAGGGGGGGACTCCTCATTGGGAGCCGTTTCGACATGACCCTTTCTTTGATCGTCCTTTCTTCTTCTTTCTTGTTGCTGTCCTGTAGTAGCAGCAGCAGAAGCAGCACCAGCAGCAGCACCAGCAGCAGCAATAGTTTCTACAGATACTTCGTTTCCCATGGTGAGCTTCTTGTTGTTTGGCAAAAGTAGCTGATAATCTAGAATTACAAGGGATTGCTAGTACAGTCGACGTTTGAATACTAATAAGAAGAACAAGGGCTCCTGTCGCCTATCGTGGAGGATAAGGATTAAACCATTTTATTGCTTGTCTGTTGCTACATCTTCCACGCTAGTAAAGGCTACCATCATCCTATCGTGGACAATGCAATCCCAAGTAACAGATGCGTATAACGCCATTCATAGCAATGCCAACAGACACAAGAAGAGGAGGATAGCTAAATGAATAAGAAACTGGTTCCTTGCTTACAACAACAAGGAACCAATTTGGCGTTGAAAAGAAGCAAATATTGGTTCCTAGTACAAATATTACATAGGATTGCACGAGATTACGTGTACTCTTAGTAGGTGTTAAGT